>CAUYPK010131041.1:0-16334 GCA_963574355.1 Loris lydekkerianus | reverse complement strand
TGTACATTGGTATGATCATGGGGCATCATACACTAGTTTCACAGACTGGTTGACACGTTTATATCACACTGGTTAACATAGCCTTCCTGGCAATTTCACATATACCGTTGTAAGATGCACCACAAATGTATTCTCACCAATCCCCCTCTCTCTATTCCTAGGTTGCAAATGGGTTACAGCATTCATGTGAAAACCCTAAATTATGTTTGGATGATGGTTGACTGCGAGTAAGAGAAACTCCGAAAGCAAAACAGCAGAGAAGGGGGCTTGCCGTGGGCCCCTTGTATGCAGATGATACCTTGTTTTGATTACTGTTGCTTTATAACAAGTCTTGAAATCGTTGTAAGTTTTATAACTTTCCATTCCTTTCCAAGATTGTTTTGGAAAGATTGTTTTATAACTTTCCATAACTTTCCAAGATTGTTTTGGACATCCCAAATCGTTTGCATTTTCATTTAACATTTAGAAAGAAGTTGTCAGTTTCTTCAAAAGAACATACCAGTATTTTAATTGTGTTTGATTGGGTTTGTGGGGTTTAGTTCACTGGGGATATCTTAAACATACTGAGCTTTCTAACCCAGGAGCATGGCACAGCTCTCTCTGTTTACTTGGACTTTCTCTGCGTCTCTTGGTGGTGTTTTATAATTTTCAATGTAAAGATCTTTACTATATTCTCAATTGTCTTATCTTTTGATGTTATTTTGATGTAATAATAATATTATTATTTTAAGGTTTTTATTGATATTAGTTTCAAAACTTTTACCTTTCATTCGTTTATTCACCACTGACTTATGTTTGAATGTGGGAGCAGGACTTACTCTTCTGCTGGGATTGGGGTCAGAACGCTGCTGGGGGTCAGGAAACCTCTTTATATTTTAAGGCTACTTGTGAAACTGAGAGAGGTCTTACTCTGCACCCAACGGGTCAGCGTTTTGTGTTGTTGGGAGTTTTTGTGTGTCTCGGTCCCAGACGTGACCTTCTGTACCTCAGCAGCACTCTTCCTGTACTGCCACTCTGAACCCTGGAGGCCCCAGGAGGAGTCTTCCCAGCTCTTCTGCCTGGCCCTCGGAGTTCCCTGGGTCCCTGCCTTGCCCTGTGTGGCCCAAGGGGGATCTTTCTTCCCTCTCTAGCCTTGTATCTAACCTTGGGCACAGGTACATTTCAGCACTTGGTGAGTGCTTGCTGCCTGGTGCATGTGAACTTGGCCTGCTGGCTAGAACTCCTTGGGATTTAATTCAGAAACAGTGCAACTGAAAGTTCAGTGGATTTCTCTGTATTCTCTTCCATGGCAGATTCTTAACTCCTGCTGCTGCTGCTCCAGGCATGAGGATGGATAGCAGTCGGTCCTTTGCCATTCATGAAGGGCTTGCCACTTTGTGGAATTCTTAAATTTATGCTTGTTTGCATAATTAGCTCTCTGCAATAGGATGCTTTTTTAGCTTAGGTAGCTTTGTCAGCTAGTAAGAGTGGGAGCAATGGTCTCTCACAACTTTCTACATTCCAACTAAAATACAGAAGTTCTGTATAAAAGCTTTTAAACAGATTCACTTCAGATGCAAGGAGGAGAGACTGATTTTCCTGATTTGGTTGTCCCAGCGGCTCTTTGGCCTAATAGAAACATTCAGTGTACTACATGTATGGACTTCCTGGTAATATGTGAACTTACCAGTAATGTGTTTGTCATATGTGAACTTAGAAATTCAGAGGATATTCTTAGATGCATTTTTACATCATCCAGATTCATGTTATTTACTTTTTAATTGATTTCTTTTCCAGACAGCAGCATTTCCTAAAAAATGTGTGGGGAAGTGTGTGTGTGGTTCTTTGTAAAGTTGAGAGATTTGGGAAATGTCATCAATTCATTAAAAACCATACTGCCAATTTCATGGTGGGAGGCATAGTTTGTAGACCAGTAGCTCGAGAAGAGCCTGCAGTTTGATGATTGGTGAAATCTAGTTATGTGGCCTTTGAATTATGAACCTGGGAGCTGTGATAGTAGGGAGACTGCCTTGCTTTAAGGAACTCATGTTTCAACATTGGGGAACAGATGGCTCTCTGAAGGATGGATGCTTTCTACCACAGTGATAGTTAACTTTTATCACTGTCCTCATTGTTCAGTTTCAAAGGAGAGTTTTATGCTATTTTTAGTTGATTTATACATTGTTCTTAAAAGTTTTCTGCAGACTGTTTCAGGCCTTTGGATTTGTCCTAACTATATCCTAAACTTTTATAACCACTTATATTCCTCTGTGTAAGAGTTCCTTGGTATCCTAATTTCCAATTAAAGCATTGAGACTCTTAAAATATCCACGTTCCTCAGATGGCCAAGGATTGTTGGGGGAGGGGCAGGCCTGTGAGTAGAGTGGGGACAGGGAGACTGTGTGGTGACAGGGAGATTGTGTGGGGACAGGGAGATTGTCACAGGCCCCGGCATCAGCTGGAACTTGTTAACTGAGAGTAGGTGCTCAACTGTGTGGGACTCTTTAATGTAGGGCCTCTTAACTTACTTGCTGTAATTAGGATGAGAGGAAAGGATTTCTGAAGAATTTTCTTCTATGAGCAATATTCTCTTACAGCCCTATAAGATTACTTTAATTCTGTGATTTTTTTTATTTTAATTAAGAAAAAAGTCAGTCCAGTCAAAGTCAAGTTAGCTAGAAGAGACTTACTTAATCTGCTAAAGATAGGCAAGTACTGATATCCTTTTTCGTTCTTTTTTTCCAAAGCAGGGATAGAAAGTGTGGAAATCAAATTTAGAAAGTGAGTATTTGGTTTCTAATTTGGCCACGATAGGAGGTCTCTGACCTGCCTGTTTAACTTACCTGTGGGAAAGTGCGGGTCTATATAATCCAGTTTGGCACTGAGAGCGCTGGTGTGACTCAGGCAGGTATTGGATTCAGGCTCCTTCATTTCTTGGCTGTTTGACCTTGGAGAATTCCTTAACCTCTTTGAGACTCAGTTCTCCATTGCTAACATGGAGCAAGGATTACTCCCAGCTTCCCAGGATTATTGAAGCACTGAGATAATTTGTATAGCTGGTGAAAAAATGAACATTTTCTAATCTTTGTTATAACTATTTATGACAGAAAGAGTAAGTTCAAAAGGTGACCTTATTACTCTGTCTCTACCTTTCTTGATTTTTCTGACCATCTGGCCTTGGATAGCTATTTCATGTCACTCATTCTTATGTGCTTTCGTTTACTTAACTGTTTAGCGAATGGGCATGACATTGGCTGCTCCGATTCTTACTGACCTGGAGTCTGCTGAAAATTCAAAATTTTTTTGGTATTTCTTGCCACTGATGAAAGGACAATGACATTTTTTATGAAACATTCTCCTTAGTTTGTTTTTTTTTTTGCCAGTAATTATTGATGCCGATAATTTATTGAATAAAATGATTTTTAACATTTTTCTCAAACATTTGTAATCTCTCTGTAAAAATACGTAGTGCTTTTCCTTTCTGAATCCCTATCTTCTTGAGTCTGACTATTGACATTGGGAGGCTTTTATTTATTTATGTTGCTTTGGAATAATGAAAGGGGACATAACAAGAAATTAATTATTGACACCATTTACTGGTACTACTTTTCGATGGCTTCATTAATTCACTTTGCAGAACAGAAGGGGGCATTTTAACAAATACAAGGAAAATTAAAGAGATGAAATAGCCATTCAGCTCTCCCTTGAATAATCTTTAAAATGAGTTTGAGAAATAGGAAAGGGGATTCTGTGGATAAAGGGAGATTCCTTATAGATTGGAATTGCTTCTCTGCTCATGAGTCTGTCCTGTTGTTTTATGTATTGCTTTGTCCAGGTAAGAATTTTTCTGTTTTTTTCCTTCAACCGTGTTCTCCCCTGTCTTTCCCATACCAGTAAGTGGCACCAATGTTCACTCAGTTGCTCAGGCCCAAAACTTAGGAGTCAACCTTGATTTCTGTCTTTCTCTCACAGCTCCCACTCAGTCCATCAGCAAATCCTGCCAGCAAGAATTTCACAGTATATGGGATTCCGACCTCTTCTCCCCACCTTACCCACAGAACCACCATGTCTTACCAGTATTAATAGAAACTAACTGAACTCCTCCATAGGTAGTTCTTCACAAAATACCATGAAAAATAACCACTCAGCCATAAGATGGAATGAAGCATAGTTGAACCTCTGTGAGTTGACCCCCCAAGGGACTGTAACAAACTGGTCAACATACAGAGGTGGTCAACATAAGGACCTGGGTCTACTGTGCTGATGTGTACATGTGGTGAGTGTCCAGGCTATGAAAATTAGGTCGCCTGAAGGAGGAGGTCAGTGTAGGGAGGCGGCCGGCTATGGAGGTTCTACTGTAATGTCTTTTGCAGAGACTTGGATGGAACTGGAGATGTCCTTGTAAGTGAAGTGTCTCCGGAGTGGAAGAGCAAACACCGCATGTTCTCACTCAGAAGTGGGAGCTACGTGAGGGGTATATCTGGCCGTAAAGTGGTGTAACAGATGTTGGAAATTAAGAAATGGAGAGGAGGGAGGAAGGCAGGGATAGAAATGTACCTATTTTGTGGCTCAAAGGAGTAGGGTGCTGGCCCCATATGCCAGAGGTGGTGGGTTCAAACCCAGCCCTGGCCAAAACTGCAAAAAAAAAAAAAAATCTACCTATTGGGTATAATGTACACTATCCTGGTGATGGGTACATGTAAAGTCCTGACTTCAGCATTATACAGTTCAGGTATGTAACTAAAAACATGTGTGCCCCCTAAATCTATTGAAATAAAAAATTAGCTAGAGTGAGTTGTAAGCTAATTCCATGGCCACCTCCTACCGTGATCCTCTGCCCTTCTGTGAGCTGCTCCTGTCTGGCTATGGACTGTTTCACTACACGCCTCCACTTCCCTGCAGTTGGGGGTGCTTTTACCACTGACTCTCCCCAGATAGAGCCACACTTCGCCTTTTCAGCTTCTTCAGACTCTCCTCAGCTGGTGTCTCTTCTGAGCAGCCATCCCAGCCATCAGGCCCTCGCCTGTTCCCCATTTGCCTGTTCTATTTTTCTTCATAGTACTTACCGCCACCTGAATTGGAATCATCTCTTTAGTGTTCATTCATCTTTTGCATGTCTAGTCTCTAGAATGCACACTCACCAAGGGTAGGAGCTGGCCTCGTCCCTAGAACAGAGCCCAGCCTGGAGTGCCTGCACAGAGCCTAGCTCTATAAAGGTATTATTCCTTTATATCTAGTGACAAGAGGTAAAATGATCCAGATATTTCCTGACAATGCATTAGTTTGCCAGTAGGACACCCAACCCCAATAGATTTCAGGATATGTTGTTGAATATGCATTTTGAAATTCAGTTCCTGCCATTATCCTTAAATCAGAATGTACAGTGGGCAGGGAGCTCAGTGGTTTGCTGGTCCTCTAAGCCTTTGGTCCTCAGCCTCCAGGCTGCTGGTACCTGTCTGTGGCTGCACAGCAGGAGGTGAGCAGGTGACA
This sequence comes from Loris lydekkerianus, assembly GCA_963574355.1. NCBI lineage: Eukaryota > Metazoa > Chordata > Mammalia > Primates > Lorisidae > Loris > Loris lydekkerianus. The sequence continues at coordinate 10,865 of CAUYPK010131041.1, read as the reverse complement.
CTTCATCATATTGACAGCCCCTTCCCATCACTCCCATCACGGTCTGAGCTCCCAGCTTGTCAGATCGGTAGCAGCATTAGATTCTCGTAGGAGCCTGAACTCTGAACTGTGCGTGGGAGGGATGCAGGTGGTAGGCTCCTTCCGAGAATCTAAGGCCTGAAGAGCTGAGGTGGAGCTGAGGCCGTGCTGGGGAACGGCTGCAAATACAGGTGGGGCCATCTAGCTGTCGGAAGACGAGCTCAGGGCTCCCACTGATTCTGCATTATGGTGAGTTGTATAATTATTTCATTATACATAATAAGGTAATAATGATAGGGATAGAGTAGAAATAGAGTGCACGATACATGTAATGTGCTTGAATCATCCCCAAACCATCCTATCCTACTACTTCCTTCCCTCGCCATCTATGGAAAAATTGTTTTCCGTGAGACGGGTCTCTGGTGCCAAAAAGCTTGGGGCCCACTGCCCTAAGCCCTTATATGCTCAGCCTTTTCTACTTCCCTTAGGTGGTCCTGGCCAAGTGGGAGGGGACGAGGAGCCTTGGCAATCCGAGCAGGCAGGGCTGTCCTCATTCAGGTATCTCGAGATGAGAGGAGTTAGCAGTTTCCCCACCGAGGCACAGGCCAATGATCTGTCTTGACAGTGTACATCACTCTATAAAATTAAGTTCTCCCCTCACTCCTGATTTTATTTTAGTCCTTTATCAGATATGCGGCCTGAACCTAAATCCCACTGCATTTGGAAGAGGTCAGCGATGTCCTATTAGATGCTACCCCTCTCTTCACAGCCCCTTTTATCCCTCCTCCACCATCAGAAGCATCTAGTTGCAGTTACAGCCACCCTCAGACCAGCGACCCTATAGTGTAGAGGTTCTCAGTCGCGACCACAGGAACTGTATTAAAGGGCCGCGGCGTGAGGAAGGTCGAGAACCCCTGCTATAGTGAATACTGTGCTGTCACTGTTGCCTGCCGTCCAGCTGCTGAGGCTCTTAGGCCTCCAGACCACACCACCAAATGTCGCCCTGGTTCCCATGAGACTTCAGTTTTCCATATCCTTTTACAGTTTAGGATCATGCGTTAAGCTCTTCAAATAATCACTCTAAACCAAAGTAATTATTACGCCCAGCATAGGGACAATTTCATTCATTTACATCCGCAAAAGATTGCTTCTTGAGGACCTAAGGTAATTCATGGCCTCTGAAACTAAGAAACTATTGATGTTAGGGGATATTTGCCACGTGCAGTAGTTGAGCAAATCTGTTGCATCTTTGTGGCTATTTAGCAAAACCGTTAGGTAAAGCTTGAACAGACTGTAGGTTTTTCTTTGTTTGATATTTTTCATAATCTAGGTCAGAAAAAAAACAATGCTTAAAATATTTTTTTGGGATCACAGCTTTTTTTTTCCCCTTGAAAGGAAAGTTTTCTTATTTCCTTGTAACTTGCCTCATGAATATTCAGCTGTCAACAGAGCTGCAAGCCAATATCCATAAAAATGAGCTCATTAGTGGCATTCTGCTGTTCATGAAGTGTGTGGAACTATTTAGGATAGATAGTTCATATTTTATTTTCTTCTTAATTTTGGTAACATGATAGGATTATTGATAATTTTTTCAGATTTTCATGGTGAGTTGAGTTTTATTTTTGAGACAGAGTTTCACTGTGTCGCCCTCAGTAGAGTGCTATGGCGTCACAGCTCACAGCAACCTTAAACTCTTGAGCTTAAGTGATTCTCTTGCCTCAGCTTCCCAAGTAGCTGGGACTACAGGCGCTCACCACAATGCCTGGCTATTTTTTATTTTTATTTTTTGGTTGTCGTTGTTGTTTGGCAGCCCCAGGCTGGGTTTGAGCCCACCAGCTCTGGTGTATGTGGCTGGCACCCTAGCTGCTGAGCTACAGGCGCTGAGCCTGAGTTTGGTTGTTTCCTCATGTATTTTTTTTGAATGTGGAAGTAAATGTTTTCAGTATTTTCCCTGTAATAGATGATTAATATAATTTTACAAAGAAAATTATGAGTAAAGAATTAAGAATGACTTGAAAACTGTTTAAAAATGGTTTACCTATGTAGGCATGGACCACACCTGTTGCTCTTCGTTGGTTAGTAATGCCATTGATTATAACTTGCTGTGGGATGTTGTGTTAGAAAAAAATGGTTCTCCTTCTTGAAGGGCTTTCTTGCAGGGACTGTGTTGTTATTTAATGAAAATGACATTCTGCACGTATGTTTGGTGATATAAAAAGAAAAGAAAAAAATCTTAGTGACAGCCAACACTGATCTAGTCCTTGATGTGCTAGTTATACTTTATATATACATATTAATGTATTTAATCTTTACTGCAAGTCTGTAAGAGTAGATATGTTATTACTCTTACAAATTTGCAAACTCTGCCTCAAAGAAGTAAAGGTACAGAAGGGGACATAATAAATCAGAAGGGGCAGAATTATATTTATGTGTGTTTTAAGTCATGCATGTGGTAAGGATAAATTTGTGGGCAATTAAAACGGTCACTTTTATAGAAAAGGCAAAGTAGGGACGTAAGTTTCCCAGGTATAAAACTTAAAGATAAGGTAAATGAGTTTAAAGAATAAAAAATGTTTATGCAGCCAATTGATACTTGTTTTCCGCCACCTCCTGGGATTGCACAGAGAGTTAGACCACAGTGTGAGAAGAGAGGGGGCAGTAGATGCCCTGCGGAGATGGGGCTTCATTTTGGGATCCTCATTTGTTTTTCTGGGGTTTCCAGCATTAAATACTTTACCTTCCCCCCTTACATTTTCTTTCCATGGGAAGTGCATTTTTGAATAACGACTTAAACAGGAATAGTGTTCTGCACTTTGAATTTGGGAAATGACCAGTTTCCTGTGCCAGAGAAAAATCAGTGCTTGAGAATATTATCTATATAATGTGCTTTGTACTTCCTGCCCAGCCTTTTCTTGCATTGTGCTGTTACTCAAGTTATCTGATAGCAATGTAAATCCCTGCCCAGCACAGTAGGAGGTATTATTATACTGCAGACCCAATTGTCAACTGGCATCTCTGTATAAATATTTGTATAACATGAAAAATAAAAGAATTTAGCAGACATCTTACTGAGGAAAAAGTTCACAAACATGTTCATGTAAGCTGATGAACTGCTTTTACAGATCCGTTTAATTCTGTGTTGATCACCAGTTGAGACCATGACACATGCATTTATGTGAAACGCCACTAGAAAGATTGTGGAATATCTGAACCATCTATATTTCATTCTTTTAAGTCTGAACCTCATTAAAAGTTTATTTTCATGAGACATGAAGCTCCTTTGCAGATATGATGGGGATCCATTTACTTTAAGGTTTGTAAAGTAGCCTAATAAATTATCCTTGGTTGGCGGTGGTGTTGGTGCTATCAGGAGTTGACTGCCTCTCAGAGAAATAAGGCGACCTCAGGAGCATCATCAGTCTTCTTTTCTCTGTGACTTGTCTGGAGAGACCTTCTCTGTTCTGTCATTTAACTTCATCAGCCTGTGTAATTGTTGTCCAGACCCAGATCTTGTGGCATCTCATCAAAGCTGTGGTCTGACCATACTTCACTGTTTGACTTCTGTTAATAGCTTGTGCTTTCAGTTCTCTCAAAGACTGAAAATATAGACAATAATCTCTATTGACACCTTTTAGTCTTATCCTGAATGAATTTTTTTCCAATCTTCTATTCTTCATGAATCTCTAAATTTTGGAAATATTTAGAAAGTAAAACCTAGGAATAGAGATCGACTTGTCTATTAAACATTTAGGGGCCAGCTGGGAACCCTGAGCAGAAAAGATCCAATATAATATAGAAGATAAAATGTTTTGTAAGTAAACATGGTAGAATTTTCCCCAAAGCCCTGAATTAAAATATTTATTCTGATATCAAGGAATTCTCCAGAAGTTAGAGTCAACCTAGGGCCTGATTTACTATTAATCAAGGAGCAGAGAGAAGGCAGGGGCCTTAGTTACCCTCCAGCTTTCTTCTTTTTAGTGTTGGTAATAATATAGGCAGTAGAAGTCGTAGAACACTGGCAGTGGGTGTAGGGATAGTGGATGGTTGCAGAAGCAGAAACATTAACTACCATGTATTGGGCCCTAATTATGGGTATGCAAAATGCCAGCTGAAATCGCCTCCATGTAATCCTCTGCACTGTCCTGGGAGGCAGAGATATTAACCTGATTCAATGGGTGAGAAAGCTGAGACTTAGTGCATTTGGTTCCTCATAAATCCTGACCAGAGAGCTGGACTCTCCCTCCCTCCCCCCCCCCCCCCCCCTAGACATCCTGTGTCTGTACGTGAGTAAGTGGGTGTTTCTGGGTATGTTTGGGGAGGAAAGTGAAGGATTAATTTCGAGGGGCTTCCAAACAGTCCACTACCAACGTCATTCATTTCCTAATCTTCTTTACTTTTTTAAATTGACTTCTCTCTGGAGTTTGGTGTATCCATGGCCATTCTGGAAGGAGATATCAATCATCCCAAATAATATGAAGAACACGAGAACTTCATGAATCAAACGATACTTGGAGTGAATATACCAACAAGAGTTTATTGCCACTAAATTACCTCTTAAAAAAAAGTTTAAAATAAAGACCAAGGAGTTGTTTCCGTCCTTGGTAAAACTAGCTGTATAGGTAGCTGCCAGAGTGGTCTTTAGCAAATACCAGTTCTAAGAGTAAATAATCTTGCTCAATTGTAGATTCTTTGGGAAATTTAAGAGTTAAGTAAAACAGTCATTAATTTTTTTAAGTTTGTTTTAAAGTATTTTCTTTATGAGCTTTCTTTTCTCTTCTTCTTATGATGGGATTACTTTTTACCTCAAATACTGTCAGATCAAATGATGTTTTAAAACTTAGCACTTTGGAATGATCAGTATTACAGATTTATAAGAGTAAAAACAATCTTGACAAACCCTCATGCCTTTGGCTGAAAGTTGAAATGGCAGCAGAGATTTTTCAAGTCACAGAATTGAGTAAAACAGACTTTGTATTAAAAATATCCCCAAACTTTGGTGGAGGGAGTGATAGGGAGTAGTGGTGACTGTGGCAAAATGAAAGGAACACCTAAGTTTCTTAGCTCAAGTTTATTGCCATCTTTCAGTTATACAGGTCCTGTGTTGATTTTCTCCATGTGTTTGAAGAGAGGTTATAATTATTGACTTTGATGTGTATCCCCCCTTTAAATGGTAGCAACTGAATAGGTGTTTTAACCACATTGTGCTATGTTAAAAAAAATACTTCTCCAGGCCAGTCATGGTCACCTGTAATCCAAGTACTTTGGGAGGCTGAGGCAGGAGGATTGCTTTTGCCCAAGAGTACAAGACCATCCTGAGCAAGAGCAAGACCCCAACTCTACTAAAAACAGAAAATCAGCTGGCCATTGTGGTGGGCACTTGTACCCAGCTACTCAGGAGGCTGAGACAGGAGGATCACTTGAGCCCAAGAGTCTAAGGTTGCAGTGAGCTGTGATGATGCCACTGCTCTCTAGCTGGGGCAACAGAGTAAGAACCTGTCTCAACAAATAAAAGCCTCTACTGCTTTTGATTTCTGCTTTAGACCAACTCATTGCCTTAGACCGATGGAAGTTGAGTCCTATTAAAATAATATTTTTATAGAGTGAGCTATGAGATGAGTTTGTAGGAACCAAAATTACAAAAAAAACGAATAGTTAAAAACATCTAAAGAATAACAAAACTTAAAAAAATTAACAAAAGATACTTAAGAAAAGTCTGCATTTATTATCGTGTTTTCCTCTAGCCATCTCAATAAATTTCCTAATTTTCACTTTTACTTTTAGCAATTTTAGGCCTAACTATAATGCTATTGATGTTGGTTCTGATTTCTCCTTTGTCTTCAGTCCAGTTTTACTATTGACTTTCAAGTCACCTATCAGGTTGTGAACCCTTCTCCCTTTTACGTAGTTAATGTACCAATGATATGCTGATAGATGGTGAATTACTGAAGAACACAGTTCTGTCATGTTTCTTTTTTGATATATTAAGGTCAAATACAGTACATTAAAAATGTTTTAATTATCTTCAAATCCTGGTCAAATTTCAACCACGGCAGTTTAAAAAAATCTGGATGGTATGATGAAAAATTATCTTCATCTAGGCTCTGAAATGATAGTGGTGTTCACTTTGAATTAATCATTGTTCTGGAAAAAAAGAGTAAAACATCTCTTGGTGGGAGATCGAGCAGATATGAAAAGGTTCTCAATAACTGTGACACAACAAATCCTTTTGGTTTGGAATCATAAGGAAACAATCAGAGGGATTTCATTGGGGATTTTGACATATTGTTTGAGTGTCACTGTAATCTTTTCAGGCACTTATTTAGTAATCTAGGTATTCTGTTCGTAATGTGCTCCAGTCATTTTGATTTGTAGAGTCTTAAATGCTGAACCACTAATAACTGATTTATTATTGTTTAAGTTTTTAGAGTTTTGAGTGGACTAAACTGTCATGGCAGTTTAGGGACAAACTAATACCTATTCTAAGAGTGAGATGTTGCTGCCCATATTCTGCAGGAGCTCACAGTCTGGTGGAGAGCAAAAAACCAACATAATTTTGTAATTATGGTTTGTATATTGAAAACATTACTGTACATCCTACAGTGCACCGAACAATCCCTCATGATTAAGAATTATCCAGCCCCAAATGTCAAGACTGTCAAGATCGAGAATCCCTGTCATATGGTGGTGGAAGGGGGAAAGGTTATGAGATATCCTATATTCCAAATTGTTGAGGAGTATTTAGGAATATAAAACCCTAGGGGTGATGATATTACGAGGTGGGGCCTTTGGCAAGTGATTAGGTCAGGAGGGCTGTGCCCTCAGGAATGTGATTAGTGTCCTTATGAAAGAGGCCTGAGGGAGCCTGTTTGCCACTTTCACCATGTGAGGTCACAGAGACACCTGCTATGAGGAACCGGCCTTTATCAGACACTGAATGTGCTGGAGCCTTGATCTTGGACTTATAAACTACTTGTAAACTTATGTTACAGTAGCCCGAAGAGATGAGGATAGGTCTGGGATAAGGTATCTGGATTTCATTCTGCATGGGAAGAGACCTTTTGGATGTTTTGAACCAGAAAGTGTCATAGTTGGATTTACATTTTCTAAGTGATTTTTTTGCAGCTATATTCTAGGGAAACAATACAATAGGAGCTAGAAGTTAATAGTGGAAGTCTGGAACCTTAGGCCAGGGTCATGATATTAATATAATTACAAAGATATCTGAGTTGGTAATTTCTTTGTTTTTGTGATTTTTGTTATTCCCCTACCTGATTGAGTCCCAAGTGCTTGGCAGTGAGAACAAAATTAGAGAATACTTGCATCGTTTTCTTAAGGGGATGATTGGGAAATGGAGAAGACCATTGCATCCCACCCCACTGTGAGTGTTATGAATAGAGTGGGTGCTGGACATAAAAGAACAAAGGAAAGATGGAAGGGAGGCAGAGCAAATGGAATTGACCAGCAAGAAGTAACAAAAGAAAGGTCAAGTTTAATTAAATAACAGCATTGAATCATGTAGATTTATGGTTACAAAGTTTGGATCTCTGGAAAGCCTTTGGAATTATTGCCAGGTGGCTTTTCAAATGTGTGTAAGTACTTTATTGTTATAGTAAATAAATTGCTCAGTTTTATCACTGACCTTTTAATATACTAAATAATTTACTTGTTTATTGTATGTATTATATACTAGTTGTCTCCCTCCCACCAGAATATAAGTAGAGATTTTTGACTGTTTTGTATCCTATATGCTTAGAAAAGTGGTTTTCAAAGTGTGGTCTGTAGATATTTGGGGTTTTATGAAACTCTTTCAAAGGATATGTGTTCAAGGTCGAAAGTACTTCCATAGTAATACTGAGACTTTGTTTTGCTTTTATTCACTGTGGTGACATTTGCACCAATAGTGCAAAAGCAATGATGTAAAATTGCTGATGCCTTAGTGTGAATCAAAGCAGTGGTACTGAACCACTGTCACTGTCACCTACTCAGTGGGTGGGAGAGGATGCCAGTTTTGCTTAAGAATGTTTTTGATGAAGAAGTGAAAACTATTCGTTTTACTAAATCTTGTCTCATGAGCAAATTTCTTTTTAGTGTTCTGTGTGATGACTGAGTGCTACTGCTGCATACCCAAGGATTGTGTTGTCTCCAGGAAAGGAACTTGTGTGATTGTTTGAGTTGCTATGGAACATCGCATTTATTTGAAATACCGATGATGAGACAAACTATGGTTTTGCTATTTGGGTATTTGTCAGACATTTTCTCAAAAAAAAAAAAAAAAAAAAAGAAGTGAGCCTGGTGTTTTAAGGAAAACACTTCATGGTATTTGATGATGATGATACAAGCCTTGAAGTGAATTTAGAGTTTTGGAAAACTTATTTTTATCACTGTGAGCTTGACTACTTCCTAATAGTGAAAGACATTTCTAATGAATTGCACATTGTTTTTGTAAATGGAATTTATTAATATTATACGTGAAATATATTAGTACTTGGAAGACATGTCTAACTTTTAGTGAGCCAAAATTTAAAAAGTTACAAAACCATATATAGATTAAAGATACCTTCAAAATGCAAGATAGATCAATGGGTTTAAGATAACAGTATGAAAAGTTCACTGATACAGTTTCAGATTTCACATTACAACTAAACTAAATGTTAAGAAGTATGACCTACTGAGTTTTGGTGTTGGATTAATGAAGAATACTGACAATTATTTGAATAAATTATAGCAAGGAAAGCAAGGAACATATTCCTCCCTTTTCCAAAGACATAACTGTATTAAGTTTTCCTCATGTGGTTTCACCAAAACAAATGTCATAAAAAATTGAAGCATAAATGAGAATACAGCTATCTTCTGTTAAGCTAGACATTAATGAAATTTGCAAACATCTGAAACAGTATCACATTATTTGGGGAAAGATTGCTATTTTTGGTTAAAAAATATGTTATTTATGTTAGCATGAAATAGGTTTATTATTACTATTTTTAAATGAATTTATAAGTAAATGAATTTATTGAATTAATAAGTATTCACATTTTCTCAGTTTTAATTTCAAGTATGTTAAACATTGAAAAATATTATATATTAAATACCTACATAAAAGTTCTGTGGGCCCTCTATAATTTTTAATTGTGTAAATGAGTCCTGAGAATAAACATTTTTAAGAGCCACAAACAAGAATAATGCCTAAGACACAGCATAAATATTCTTGGGTTTTTTCTAGTAGTTAATTATTGATATTTAAATTTACAGATATTAACATCATAAAATGTTAATATGTGTGTTCATTTTCTTTCCTTGTTGAAGGGGGAATTTTTACTGAAAATATTGAGAATCAATCTGGACTGGAAAGTTTGGGAAGGGTTTATGGAAAATGTATTAAGAGAACATAATATGAAACTTGAAGGATGAGTTGCTGTTGTATTTTCTAGCTTACACTATAATCCCTACTTTGATCCAAAGCTGTTTCCTAAATCTGTTCTTGTTGTCAGCTAACCTTTATAATTTTTCTGGGGTTACTGCCTCTATTTCCTCATCTTCGTTTCCCCCCTCAACCCATTCCACTGGGACTGCACTGGCCAAGCTCACCAATAGTCAATCTCCACATTATCACATCACATCTCTGTTTTACCTTCCTTGATTTCTCAGTATTGTTAAAGCAGTGGACCATCCTTGTTCTTGAAACCTAGTATCAAGAACTAGTATCTTTCTTTTCCTAGTATCTTTGTTTTTGTTGTTATCAAGAAATGCTCAGGCCGAGAGGATTTATAAAGATTTTTTGCTCATGGCTCTGCAGACTGTACAAGGAGCGTGGTGCCAGCATCTGCTTCTGGTGAGGGCCTCCAGCTCTCCAGCTCCTTCCACTCAAAGCAGAAGGCAAGGGGGGCAGGCATGTGCTAAGATCACATGGTGAGAGAGGAAGCAAGAGAGAGAGTGAGGGGACTTTGAGGGCACTAACAGAGAGAACTCACTCACTACTACCTTGATAACAGCACCAAGCCGTTCACAAGGGATCTGCTCCCATGACCCAGACACCTATTAGAGCCACCTCCAATACTGGGGTTCGCATTTCAAGATGGTGTTCCGGGGGACAAGCATCCCAACTGTAGCCCTGGCTTTTGTGATACCATATGTTCCTGTTTTTGCTTCTTGCTTACTGGAAGCCTGTCCCTGGCTTCTTTGATCTCTCGTTTTCTGCCTGACCTCTGAATGTTGGAGTGTCCCACCGTTCCCTCCTTGGGCCTTTTGTCTTCTCCCTGCACACAGTCTCTCTGATGAACGGGAGCTGGCTGTCTCTTCTCTTTATACTATCCCTAAGTTATGTCTTCTTGCCACCAGCACTCAACTTTTTGCCTTCATTCCTGATTTCCTCTCAGAATCTCAGATTGTAAATCTAACTCTCTACTTAAAAGCTCTATGTTAACATGTATAACACCTACCTTCCAAAGAATTATGATTATTAACTTTCATTTATTAGAATATGCCACTTATCTTCTAAAGAATTATTATTATCACATCATAATTCTTTGGAAGATAAATGTTATATTCTAATAGATGAAAGAAGTTTGCCATTTGAGTTTGTCTAAACATCTGATTGATAGTGGCACTATTTCCAGGGATGGAGTTGATAACAAGAGAAGGTTTGGGATGGGAGAATTTATACGAAAGCTATAAATTAGTTACATAGTAGGGCTGAGTACATTGGATGTTTTTTCTTCCATTCTTGAGATACTTTGCTAAGAAGAATATGTTCCAGCTCCATCCATATTTTTAGTCCAGTCTAATTGTTTATTTATTTGATAAATATGCTTAATTCACTCACATTTATTATGAGTAGTGATTCAATTGGG
>CAUYPK010131036.1:0-48251 GCA_963574355.1 Loris lydekkerianus | reverse complement strand
TCAGTCTTACCCGTCATGGGGATACAAACATCAATGGTTTGGTCCCTGTCTTAGGTTGACTGAATGCAGAGTGATCTTACCCGTCTTTGGGTACTATGAATGTAATCCACCATGCAGCCTCTCCATATCCTGTCTTAGGTTTGGGAATCTTACCCGTCATTGGTGCTATGGAGGGCAGTGAAGAATAATAGATTCTTGGCTAATGAGCCAGTGATATTGGACCTCGACCTGATTTAACTGCCTCTAACCTTTTTTTGGGGGAGGTTTATTAACCATACAAACTTTGGGGGGTTATCAACTGCTTCAAGGATGCCTAAAATATTTAAAATATTGAGCTTCAAGGTAGCTGCCTGTCTCCAAAAGTGTTGGGGTTTCAAGTAACTCTCTGGTCCCTCAGTTATTGAAATGCTCTTTGTCAAAAAATAACCAGACACCCCAAAGGAAGACAAGCATGAAACAAAGTTTATTGAGAAGGAGAAAGGATAGATTTACAGATTGATAACAAGACATAGGCTTATAGAGCAAGGTCAGTTTGCCATAGACAGCAGACAGGGCAATTGATGAAAGAAAGGCAAGAAGGCTCCAAACAAAAGTTAAAAAAAGAAATTCAAAAAGCATATCGATACATATCATAATAAAGCCAACAAGTGAAAATAATGAAAAAGCAGATGCCAGGGATAGTCTACCTGAAAAGGGGAACAGACAAGAGTTACCATGAACATCTCATCAGAATCATGCTAGCAAGGAAAGAGTAAAGTAAAATTGGTTAAAATGTGGGGGGGGGGAATGCAAAACACTAACCAAGAATTCTATCTCTAAAGAAATTACCATTCAGAAGTGAAGACTAAATAAAGATTATGTCAGATGACATAAATTGAGGTTATGTTTCAGTAGCAAAGCATTTGCCCTGCGAGAATTGCTAAATAAGTTCTTTACAGAGTAGGAAAATTGTATAGGTCAGAAAATCAAACAGTTATAGTGAAAGGAAGACCATTGAACGGGGAATAAACAGAAGTAGAATAAAATTGTGAAATTATTTCAATTGATACAAAATATTACTGATATTTGGCATATTACAACAATAACTTGGGAGGTTATAATGTACACATAAGTTAAATGAATAACAGTGTTGTCAATAAAGCATGAGAGGAAGGAATTGAGTCCTGAACTGGACGTGAACTGGGATAGCATTATTTAAAGGCAGACTTAGTTTAAAATGTATATTATGAAATAGAGCAGTGAGTGAAAAAAATTAAACAATGAATTGGCATACCAAGAAAGATAAAATAGAATCATATAAAATTCTCAAAATCAGAGAAGACAGGGAAATAAAGCACAATGTAGGTCCTTGCATATACGTATCATATATATATAGTGTTTAAAAAGAACAGCATATCTGATTATGTATTTTTGAAAGGAAAATTAATATATTTGAGATGCAACTCACATTTACAGGTTTCCTTACCTGTGAAATGTAATTGATAGTACATATTTTTATAATGTGAGAATTAAATTTGTTATAATGAAGGAAGTTCTTAGAACAGAGCCTGTTTTTTTGGGGGTCTTTAATTTTTGTTGTTTTGTTTTAAGTTAATTTGGTACAAAGAATTAGGTTACAGTGTTTGCATTTTTTAGTTAGAGTCCCTCTTATAATTATGTCCTGCCCCTAAGAGGTTTGCCATACACCTTAAAATTGTGCACATTAAGTGGAAGCACAGCCTTCCCCCTCCTGCCTCCTCTCACCAAGGTACCCTGTTCCCATGCCCTCCACCTTGAATTGATTTGAGTTTTTATCTTATGTCGGTGTAGATTAGATTGTCTACTGGTTTCCATTAGTACTAAGGACATTGAATCTTGCTCCTCCATTCTTGTGATATGGTACTTTGCTAAGAAGAATGTGTTCCAATTAACACAGCTTGTTAATACATTTCTGGGTTGGTGGGCATTTAGGTTACTTCCGCATTTTCCCAATTGTAAATTGAGCTGCAATAAACAGTCTAGTGCAAATGTCCTATGATAAAATGATTTTTTTTTTCTTCTGGGTAGATGCCTAGTAATGAAATTGCAGGGTAAAATTGGAGGTCTATTTATAGTTCTTTGTGTATTCTCCATACTTCTTTCTATAAAGGTTGTATTATTTTGGAGTCCCACCAAAAGTGAGAAATTGTTCTCTCCACATCCACGCCAGCATCTGTAGCTTTGGCACTTCATGATGTGGGCCATTCTCACTGGGGTGAGGTGATATCTCAGGGAGGTTTGATTTGCATTTCTCTGACAATCAGGGACATTGAGCATTTTTTATAAATGTTTGTTTGCCATTTGTCTGTCTTCATCAGAGCAGGTTCTGTTCATGTCTCTTACCCCTTGGGAGATGGGATTATTTGCTCCATTTTTGTTGATTAATTTCAGCTCTCTGTAGATTCTAGTTATCAACCCTTTGTCAGATTCATATCCTGCAATATCTTCTCCAATTCTGAAGGTTGCCTTTTTGCATTACTTGTGTCCTTAGGTGTGCAGAAGCTTTTCAGCTTAATTAACAAATGCTTTGAAAGGCACATCCTACTAAATTGCATGCATAAAGGAATAGGTAATGGATATGTTTAGCACACAGACTATGGTGAGGGTTTCATGACATATACTTATATCCAAATACACTATGATGTATACAGTAAATGTGAACAACATTTTATATGTCAATCCTGAATCAATAGATTGGCTCAAAAAAAAAAAAAACAGTGGAAATGCACTAACACTCAAATAGAAAAAAATGGTAATAATATATGCATGCCATTTAAGTTCAAAAGTTAAGAAGTTTATATTTTCAATAAGCATACTTTTACTATAATTTCTGTTTGTAAATTCAAAAATGTATCTGTTTTTAATAGCTTCTATTAAATGAAGAGCAACCTATCCAGTTCTAGAAAGTATTTTGTAAAAGGCGAAAGATTTGTGCGATCTGAAGAGAAACCAGAGTTGTGGTGCATCTTACAATGGTATATGTGAAACTTAGTAAATGTAGAATGTAAATGTCTCAACACAATTGTGAAATTGCCAGGAAGGCTATGTTAACCATTGTGATATAAACGTGTCAACCGGTCTGTGAAAAAAAAATAAAAAATTATAAAAAAAATTCTTTCTTCACTAATAAATTAACCTTAGCTTACTGTAACTTTTTTATTTTATAAACTTAAAAAAATTATTTAACTTTTGACTCTTTTGCAACAGTGCTTAACTATAAAACACAGCACATGGTACAGTTGTACAAGTATATTTTCTTTTTATCTTTATTATATACAAGTTTTTCTATTAAAACAATTTTTCTGTTAAAAACTAAGACCCAAACATACACATTAACCTGGGCTTACACAGAGTCAAGATTATCAATATCACTGTCATCTACCTTCACATCTCTTTCCAGCAGAAAATCTTCATGGGCAGTAACATGAATGGAGCAGTTACCTCCTATGATAACAATGCCTTTTTCTGAAATACTTCCTGAAGGACTTTACTGAGGCTGTTTTACAGATTACTATTTCTTAAAATAAGTAGAAGAATATATTCTAGAATAACAATAAAAAGTATAGTATAGTGTTGCGAGCTATGGTTCTGTTTTTAACAATAGTAATAGTATAGTATAGTAAATACATAAATCAGTAAGTCATTTATTATTATCATCAAGTATTATATACCGTACATAATAGTATGTCCTATACTTTTGTACAACTGGGAGTTCAGTAGATTTTTCTATACCAGCTTCACCACAAACACATGAGTAATGCGTTATGCTACAACATTATAATGGCTACAACATCACTATGAGACAGAAATTTTTCAGCTGCATTATAATGTTGTGGGACCACCTTCATATATGCATGCAATCCATCATTTACCAAAATATCCTTATGTGTCACATGACTGTTAAAGCATTTCATGCTATAAATTTCCCTCTTAGCACTACTTTAGCTGCATCCCATAAATGTTGATGTGTTGTATTTTTGTTTTCATCAAATTTCATTTATTTTTAACTTTCCTTTTCTGTTTTATCTTAGAACCATAGGTTATTTAAAAATGTCTATTTAGAGTCTATGTGTTTAGATATTTTTCCGGTTATCTTTCTGTTATTAATATCAAGTTTGATTTTATTATGGTGAGAGAACATAGCCTATATACTTCACTTCTTTTAAATTTGTTGAAGTGTCTTTTATGACCCAGGATATAATCTATCTGGTGAATGTTCCTTGGATACTTACATTGTGTATTTTACTATTGTTGCGTGGACTGTTCTATAGATGTCAATTCGATCCTGTTGGCTAAATGTCTTATACAGACTTCCTATATCCTTGCTGATTTTCTTTCTTTTTTTTTGTATTTATTCATTTATTTTTTATTAAATCATAGTTGTGTATATTAATGCAATTGTGGGGCACCATACACTGGTTTTATAGACCCTTTGACACATTTTCATCACATTGGTTAACATAGCCTTCCTGGCATTTTCTTAGTTATTATGTTAAGACATTTACATCCTACATTTACTAAGTTTCGCATATACCCTTGTAAGATGCACTGCAGGTGTAATCCCACCAATCACCCTCCCTCTGCTCCCCTCTCCTCCCCCTCCCCTCCTTTTCCCCCTTCCCCCTATTCTTAGGTTATAACTGGGTTATAGCTTTCATGTGAAAGCCATAAATTAGTTTCATAGTAGGGCTGAGTACATTGGATACTTTTTCTTCTATTTTTGAGATACTTTACTAAGAAGAATATGTTCCAGCTCCATCCATGTAAACATGAACGAGGTAAAGTCTTCATTTTTTAATATGTCTGTAGGCTGTGTGCCTGTTCTTTTCATCTAGTCTTTTTAAATTTTTTTCCAATATTGATAGCTTGTTGGCTAGCAAGAAATAAATTTTACCAAAGTTCTTTTAAACAAGTTAACATTAGAGAAATAAATTGGTTTTCTCCTCAGCTGTTAAAATACCCACTGCTTTATTTAACCTCTTTTGTAACCTTGAATGTTTCTATAATAAAGTCTGAATGTACAATGTGCAGTGACCATTCGATGAGAATTTACTGACTAAATAAAAAATTAATCTTAAACACATTCTTACAACTTAGTCTTCTCAGTTTATACCTGCGATTTTCAGAGAAGAACTTCATCTCTTCTCTTTCATAATGATGCATTATGGCTATATTTGTCCTCTCAGAGGTATTACAAGATTTTCTTTGTTTTTCTTCTAAGATCATTTACTTCCTGAAAAAGCTTAACGCTGACACTATATCCATAAAGAAGAACACTCTTCAAGGACCTCTGACAAACAGTGCTATAATGTTCAACCACAAATTTAAATGCCATCTTATAAGTAGGACAGTAGAGAAAATGGAGATACTAGAGCTATGAGTCATAACTACTAAAAAAAGTATCTTGAATAATTTCAGAATAATGAATACTCACTAAATGAATTCTTATCCAAGAAATCACTGAAAATAAAATATAATTTTTTAAATTGCAAGCATCTATTCTTTTTTGCTGGAATAATATATATATATATATATATATATATATATATATATTTTTTTTTTTTTTTTTTTAGACAGAGTCTCACTATGTTGCCCCCTTGGTAGAGTGCTGTGGCATCACAGCTCATGGCAACCTCCAACTCTTGGGCTTCAGTGATTCTCTTGCCTCAGCCTCCAAAGTAGCTGGGACTACAGGCACCTGCCACAACATCCAGCTATTTTGTTGTTGTTGTTGTTGTTGTTGTCATTGTTGTTTAGCTGGCCCAGGCTGGGTTCAAGCCCACCAGCCTCAGTGCATGTGGCTGGTGCTGTAACCACTGTGCTACAGGTGCTGAAGAATGGAATTATATTTGAAGAAATATTTATGCAATATTGATATTAATACAAGTATTGACATTAATACTATATTGATATAGTACGATATGATATTTCCTTACATTTTCTAATTATTTGTTATCATGTTTAAAAGTATATTAAGATAATATGCAAATTTGATCTATTATTTTATTACACAAACAAAAACTGATTGTAACCAATTATATGTCCACTAGATGTATGTCTTTTACATTCACACACTATGGAGAAAGGACAAAAACAAAGTAAACAAATATAGGTTGCACCTTATTTTAAACAAATTTAAACATAAATATTACTGAGGCTCTGTGATTTGCAATTGATTTTCATTCTTCCTATCATATGTCATTTAATACCAGTTTCTAAATTGCTACCTACCAAAAGCAAAGAATACTATCTAAAGCCCACAAACTATTTGAGGCTATACAGCAAGTGGACTTTCTTCTTTCCCTTTAAAACGGTCTTTAGGCTATTTCTGCTGAGCATAGGATAATTGGACACATTGATCATGGGTGTGGCTACTAAAACCAGCACTCTTATCTGTCTCTTCTGAGCATTCTACTGCATTAAAGGGCAGGAAAGAGGGTATGGAGAAGTGCTCTACTTGTTGCACAAGCAAAGGAGAGAAGATTTACTCTAGGGTGGCACCAGTGGCTCAGAGGGGTAGGGCAGTGGCCCCACATGCCAGAGGTTATGGGTTCCAATCCAGCCCCAGCCAGAAACTGCCCAGAAAAAAAAAAAAAAAAAAAAAAAAAAGATTTACTCTACTCAGCCTACTCTTCAGAGAAAGTAGTTGCAAAAATCATATTATGGAAGGTTTAAAAAAAAAGGATGAAAAGTCCTAATATCTATCCAGAAGTCATCACGGTTTGGGGACCAAATACAATTCCCTTTTAAATCATATTTCATACCTAAATCATTTATGTTATACAACACACAGAAAGCTAGCCCGCGAGTGACAGGGATGCTTCCCAGCCAGACTCTCCTCTCAGACTTGTGGAGTCCTACCACCTTTAACCAAGGGCATTTGGGGCTTCCTTTAGTAGCCCCCCAGGGATTTAGAGTTTAACCACAGCAGTTATCCAGCTCGCACACCACATACTTTTATTAAAGTTCATTTCACTGCTCATTACCATCAGCCAGACATGACAGAAGAATTCTCTATGATTACTGAGAGCAATTTTATCTCTTCTTCTAAATGTTTCCAGTGGATTATGTTATCTGTCAGAGATTATTGCATAGTTTTGGTGCTGTCACACACTACCTTAATAATCTGACGTCCCATAAGAACTAAGCATGGCACCATTTCAGTGAATGATGGGGCATCACAGAAGAAAGCCTTCACTTCAATATGAGATGGCTTTTACTATCTAATTAGAGCTTATTTTAGAGTCTTAGTTTTATGATTTTGATTTGAGAAAACCATTACAATTTTCTTTCCTTTGAGATAGATTATTCACTTTTTAAAGTAATAATATTCAACAAGAATGTTCTCACAGTAATGTCTTTTTCACTACATTTTATACCACAGATAGCTTATGATTACATGTTTTACTTTTGCATCGAAATTACATTTGTCCCTTGGTATATGTAGGGGATTGGTTCCAGGACTCCTGTGTACGCCAAAACTTGTGCATACTCCTGTCCTGCAGTAGGCAATGTAGACACAAAGAACACCCAGGCTTTACATCACATGAATATTGCATTTCTGATCTATGTTTGAGAAAAAAAAATCTGCTGTAAGTGGAACTGCATAGCTCAACCCCATGTTTTTTTACAGCCAACTGTATCATTATAATCCATGTTCATTGAAAGATGCTATAAAGGCTCACTTCCTTATTACCAAGTGTCCAATCAGAACTGGATATGCTGATCTGATATATATGTCAAGACAGTTCATGATAAAGCTAAAAGCATTGGTTTGAACCCATTTGAACAGAAAATCCTCCCTATGAGAGAGTTCCCACTGCTTTATGAGATTCTAAAATGGACCCTTTAGGAAAGTAGTACATATTGATTTATAGCTCCTCTAAGATCACTCAAAGTGAAAATGAAATAAAAACGTAAAAGGAAATGAGAATTTTTAAAGAGAGTAATGAATGCTAAGACAAAATAGCAAAAATAATGGGTTATAATTTTAGGTTATCCATATATGAAGCACTATTTAGAGTAGTTTCATAATATAGATTCTAAATCAGTGGTTCTCAGCCTGTGGGTTGCAACCCATAAGAACTGAATTAAAGGGCCGGGGCATTAGGAAGGTTCTAGAGTCAGACTGACTTGCATTCACGTCCTAGCTCTGTCCTTCCAGCTGTAGGACTTGAGCATATCTCATATGTGTTACTGTTAATTACTGTCATCCTACTCTGCTGTAAAACATTGGATTGGTTTCTTCTATCTAACAGTAGATTTGTGCCCTTTAACCCACTTCTCTTCATCATTTCTCCAACCCCACTGAAGCAAGAGGAAAGCTTGCTGGTCTCTGTTTTCTATCTTTCTACTCTCTACCTTCATGTGATCAATTTTTTATTTCTCAAATATACATGAGAATATGATATATTCGTCTTTTTATTCCTGTTTATTTAAGTAAGATGATCTCCAGTTCCATCCGTGTTGCTGCAAATAATACGATTTCATTCATTTTTTTGGACTGAATAGTATTCCATTGTGTGTGTATATCACACTTTCTTTTTCCATTCATCTATTGATGAAGACTTAGTGTTTTTCTGTATCTTTGTTTTTGTTAATAGTGCTGCAATAAATATGTGAGTGAAGGTATCTCATTGATATATTGATTTATTTACATTTGGATAGATAGCCCAGTACTGGTACTGCTGAATTGAATGATAATTCTATGATTAATGTTTTGAGGACCTGCCATCCTGTTTTCCATAGTGCAGTCTACTTTACATGCCCTTCAACAGTGGATAAGAGTTCCTTTTTTCTAAATTCTCACCAATATCTGTTATTTTTGTCATCTTAATGATAGCAATTCTTTCTGGGGTGAGATGATATCTCATTGTGTTTTTGATTTACATTATTCTGATGATTAGTGACATTGAGCATTTTTTCATATTTTGTATGTCTTCTTTTGAGACATGGTATTCATGTCCTTTGCCCACTTTTTTCCACTGGGTAGAGGGCCTGGCAGCATAGCTCACAAGAACCTCAAACTCCTGGGCTCAAGCTTTCGTCTTGCTTCAGCCTCCCGAATATCTGGAACTAAAGACACTCTGCACAACACCCAGCTATTTTTAGAGACAGGGTCTCGCTCTTGCTCAGACCTGTCTCAAACTCATGAGCTCAGCAATCCACCCACCTCTGCCTCCCAGAGGGCTAGGATTACATGTGCGAGCCACTGCACCCTGCCTTTGCGCACTTTTGAATGAGATTTTTTTTTGTTTGTTTAGTTCTTTATATATTCTGAATATTAGTCCACCGTTGGAAGAATTGTTCATAAGCATTTTCTCCTTTTTAACAGGTTGTCTCTACTCTGTTATTTCTTTTGCTATGCAGAAACTTTTCATTTTAATTAAGTTCCGTTTGTCTATTTTTATTTTGTTCCTGGTGCTGTTGAGTCATAAATTCTTTGCCTAGATGAATGTCCAGGAGAGTTTTCCCTGGATTTCTTCTAGTATTTTCATAGTTTCAAGTTTTACATAATAGTCTTTAACCTGTTTTGAGTTGATTATTGTGGGTGGTAAGAAATAGGAGTCAGTTTTATTCCTCTGCATATGGCTAACAAATTTTCCCAAAGCATTTATGGAAGCGGGTGCTCTTTTCCCAATTTAAGTTCTTGTCAATGTTGTTGAAGATCAAATGTGTAAATATGTGGCTTTATTTCTGGGTCCTTTATTCAGTTCCACTAGTCTTTGTGTCTACTTTTATGCCAATACTGTGCTGTACTATATTTTGAGGTCAGTTAACATCATGACTCCAGCTTTGTTTCTTTTTGAGCAGCTACATTAATCCAGACACAACACATAATCCCATTCACCTTATCATGAAATATAATGGAGATCATAAAACATAATAATATTACAATGGCCAATAGATATGGGTGGAAAAAGATCCATGTCTCCTGGAAGATTTTAATTTGGGAGATTATAATTGTAAGATTATAATTCTATGTATGTTATATGAAAATATGTGTAAAATTATGAATAAATCAATGAATGAAGGACTTGGAAGGATCCTTCATTGGTCACTGTGTTTCTGGAAAGAGGTACTTATGTTACCACTATTTCACAGATAAAAAACTTTTGAGCTGCATAGGAGTGAAGTACAATGATCAAAGTTACATAATTGGTGAATGTTAGAGATAGACATCAAACCTGATACTGTATTGTCATTTTACAGATGAAAAATCACAGTTTCAATGAGTTTATGTAAGTTCCGTAGGTTCTAAGTGGTTGAGGCAAGATTAAAATTCAGATCTGTCAAGCATCAAAGTCTATATATTCTCTCCAGTCAGCTTTTAATGTATGTCAACTTGTGAGGAATTCTAGCGCAGGATATTGAATATCTTCTCAGATGGTCATTGCTTTTGATCAAAAAATCAAAAAGATAGAGTTAGCCTGGACCCTGAGATATCTAAAGCCAATTTCAATATTTAGATTACTGTGTATAAGGGAATGTACATAAAAGATGTGTTGGTATATTTAAATCATATATCTTTGTATCTTTTATTTGTAATAGTGTCACATGACTTCTATTAAGTAATAAAGCATTGAGATTTTGAAAATTAAAAAGAATCCATATTATTTTGATCTAAGACTTTCTGAGGTTTCAGTAAAAAACACCATTACTATAAAAATAACCTATTCTTTGAAGATATAAACAAAATTTATACTATTTTTAGAATTCAAGAAATGGCTCATTTCATAAATACAGTCTTCCCTAGAATGCCCTTTCTCTTTACATAGAATTGCATAAGTAAATTAAGTAAAATTAATGGTTCTCTAACTTCAAAACAACAGCAACAAAAAAAACCAACTCATGCTAAACGCGTCTATATTGGGACCATAATGAAGTTAATGGGAGATCTTAATATTTAGAATAAACTTATTTTCTGTAGTGTGCCTGTAGGCATTTGGAAATTTTATATACATCGACAGGCAAGAAGAAGTAGTTATAGAGCCATGGTATTTATTTATATTCTTATATGTTCAGGATAAAAATAAACAGAAGACCTTGGATATATAAATTATCCAAGAATTAGATTGATAAGAAACAGTAATCATAATATTTAAGATTCTTTAATAGATTTTGTGATCCATATAAACCATGATGTCTTCCTCTCTTTGTGTCATGTCTTCTAACACAAATACTGTATATATAACATTTAGGGCTCATATTTTAATCAGTAACATCCCTGAACTATTACTTCTAGGAAGGCATTTTTATAACAAAGGTAGTGTAGAAATGATCCCATGCCTACAAAATTCATGGGTTCTTACCTTATGCCACGTTGAGGGTCTGATGAGACAATGGGACAAATTAATGATCTTACATAATGTTATATATCAGTGATTCTAATCTGTTAGTCTGACGTTGGTCGCTGACTTTTGTGAAATATATTGCATCACAATAAGAAAACTAATAACACTACAAGTTTTTCTAAAATTATTCTTTTTAGATCAACACCTTTTATTCTGAAATTATTTCTTTTTTTATGTGATTAAAGTAAATTAAAAAGTTATTTTAAAATAATAACATCACCATTCACTTTAGAAATATTAAAATTTACATTATCTGTAAGTCACATAATTTTTAAATAAAATGCTCTTAACTATAAAAATCCAAAATTACTGGAACCAATATTATGTAGAAATTAGTAGGCATATATTTTTGGTCAAAGGAATATGTATATGTAGAAACAATAACTTGGAACAATAGAATTAGCAAACATTAGAAACGTACAGTAACAAATAATTGATTATAGGAATTTTCTGTTGAAAATAATGGTTCATATAAGTGAAAGAGACATTACAAATCAGCCTGTACTAAGAAAAATATAAAACAAAAATAAAAGAATCAGCAGCACTTCATCAGTTTCAGAAGCAAAGGGCAATCCATGGGGACACTCTTATTCGATTCTCATGGTCATAGCTCACTAAGGATATTTAAGTTTCTTAACGTGAAGGAAACTATAAATACATATACTTTATTATGTTCTCTAACATAGCACTGACATGCAATTAAGTATTATTGAGTATGCTATAGTTATTGAAAAATCTTTTATATTTTAAGTTTCTTTTCATAAGGCCCTAATTTAAAAAAATAAATCATAGATATTGTGATAGATAGTATCAACAGATGTAATCTATAGACAGGTTAATAGATTTATCATTTGAACTGGTTTTTCCTGATCATCTAATACATTTAGACTTTGTGGTCCAGAATGGAGTTGGAGAGAGAATGATAGCACCATTATAAAGAGTGTGTTTTCTTAAAAAATATTATTTTTATAAATTTATAGACATGTTACCAATTGCTCATTATTAACAAAAGCTTATTTATGAAAATGCAACAAACTATCTTTACTATCAAATGATTAGAAGTCATTTTCCTCTAAAATCAAAAGCTGACATTACTTTAAGAGCTCCCGACCATATTCACTTTCTATCTCATTTTATCATTTGTCTTTCTGAATACACAAAAAGGAATGCTAAACAAATTTTATATTACTATTGTACTTATCAGTGCAACATCTTTTTCAAAAACAGAAGCATATTTATTTTCCCTTTGAATTAGGGTTTGCACTCTTGGAACTGGTCCTAGTGAATGTTTGATAATAGTGTTATCACTGGAGCATGGTATGTTCTTCTCTAATAACTTTGAAATAACTACAGACTTACTGTACTCACAGCAAGAAGTTTCGAAGTCAGTTTTATTATACAGTAGGTTTATATTTTTAAGGTTCAGGAGACCTCCCTAAAAAATGTAATTGAACCCTACAAATAGCCCTTGTATTGCACCATGTTCTAGGTAGACTTAAATTAATAAAAAGAGTAAAACAATAATTATGATATGAACTAAAGGTATCAGTGAAAATGGTGATAGGCAAATAAAAAGATAAATGAATATAGCCACAAGTGTGGGTATAGATATAAATGTAAATATAGATGTACAAGATTTAATTTCAAGCACTACTTGATGTAATTAATTGCACCCTCATTAAAATATAGGTATAATTTTATGCCACATTTACATTTGAATTTACATAAATAATTAGTAAATAATATTAACTGCTTCAAAAGTCAAACTGAAATAGACAAACATCAGTTTTATTGGTTAACAAAATAAATGCTTACTTTTTAGTCAAAATTATTATAGTTGATAAAGTATAAGTAAATAAAATGTAAGATTTAAATTTCCCAACCTAAATTATACTGTGGATTGATATTCTTTTTTATTTTTTTTTATATATGGAATCTTGCTCTATGACCCAGGGTGGAGTATAAATGCACAATTACAGATCACTGTAACCTGGATCTCCTGGCTCAAATGATCCACTTGCCTCAGGCTTCAAAGTAGCTGAGAATACATAGGCAAGAGCCATTGTGCCCAGCTGCAGTTTGATAGTCTAACTGAAATTACTATCTTGGAGGGAATGCAAGAGAGAAGCAGAACAGAGAAAGAAAGTGGCTCTTTGAGAAGGAGTCAAAAGAGAAAAGGGGTATAAGGCATTTGTTCTGTTGATTACCAGCCAATGCTAGTCAATACTAAGAATTATTTTCTAAAATCTAGTCTTATAGATATTTTTAAATACTAATCAAATAAATACTGCTATTTGTTGCAGCATTTTAAGCACCTGGGATGTTCAGATGCTGTCTAGTTTGAAAAGTAGGAGGTTATACGAATTGTCAACTTTATTCTAGTTAATTGTCTACATGTAAAGAATGAAAATTTTTGACAATTTCATAGTTTTTGTTGTGTATCTTAAATTTTTTTCATTCTTGGAATGAACCTTGTGCTTTTCATTGTGTTCTGTAACTGAAATGTTTATGAAAATTACTGTAAGAGGAAAATACATTGAAGTTTCAAGTCATTATCTCCATATGTAGTCCTGACAACTGACTTGACTAACTTTTCTAAGTCCGTTCCCTGGCCCTGGCTTACTCAACAAGCTTTCCCGCTTACTTAACGTATCTAGGCAAGAAATGAAGAGGTATGTTTCTCAGATTCCTTGGAACTATAGCTCTGGATGTAATCTATATTTTTCTAGAATGATGTGTTTGTTTGAGACTTAGATTCAGGAAGCAAATTACTAGGGAAGAGAGGCTAAGCCTAAGGTGTCTATTTTCCTTCAGAAGAGTAAGTAGAAAGCAGCAGCTGACCAGAAGCTTTCTGATTTCTAATCTCCTACAAGGCAGTGGGCTCCTGGAGTTATCAATTCTTCTGATGTTACTTTGCTGCAAGATTATGACTAAAGCAATGTGATTCTAGAATCACTGACCATTTTCCCAGGTATGTGATTGTCACAGACAGAGCCCTCAGTTCTCTGGTGTTTTGATAAAAGTAATTCTTAGGGACTCAAGTTAATGACTGACCCTCCAGCACTTTCTGTTGTTTTGTAAGTATTGTTTTCTGTATTAAATTTCTTTGTGCTTAAATTAGAGGGAGGGATTGTTCTGTCCTCAGTTGAATCATACTAAGCATTAATTCATTGGGCTACTGTGAGAATTAAATAAGTTTGATGAATGTAAAGCAATTAGGAGAGTCAAGTGCTGGACCATCAGTAAATGTTAGAAAAAATTTGTAGAGAAACCCTTTAATGGATGTATTTCATTTTGATGAATGTAACTGTGTCATAGCTAGAATAAACCTAGTAATAACACTGTATTTTTTGCTAGAATTTTGAGTTAATAACTTATTTTTAAATGTATTTGTGTAATTATGCTTGTCTTTATTCCATTCTATTTGCACAAAAGCCAAAGGCAAACAGCAAAGCCAATTAAAATAGAGAAGAATCAGTCAATGTGGGTCATTGCTGATGGTGTCAGCAATTGATTTGGTTAGTCAAAAGATAAATTGAAAAAATAGTTTATTTTGTAACTGATCAATGTAAGTCTCCTATAATTGATTTCCCTATATATATTCATAGCAATATTTTTTCTCTAAAATTTGGAATTGATTTTCAAACAAATATTTAATGTAATTATATTAGACTATTTCTATGCACTTAATGAAGAATTACAGGTTAAGGAAATAGTTCCAATAATTAAAGGGAAAATAAATAGACAAATAAGCAACTTTATTAGCTCTATTAATCATAGATACAGTCTCAAGAAAAGTGAAAAATGAAAGCTAATTACTAAGTCATACAGAGAGGAAATAAATTTATGACTGCTGAATTTCTTGCATAGTATTTCTGTCCATGCTAAAGGGCTCAGTGTATGTTTTTAATGTGCATTCATCTTCATTTTTAAAAGGTGATCTAATTTTGGCATACATCCTTTTAATTTGTACAAATAATATTCACCTACAAATATGTTTTTTCAAATTTTAAAGTAAACATTCTATTTTAAGATACTTCTGGTATGTTAACCTATGTTTGTCCAAAATTCTGCATGCATTTCATCACAATTTATATTTCCATTTCCCTGTCCAA
The DNA here is from genome assembly GCA_963574355.1 of Loris lydekkerianus. NCBI lineage: Eukaryota > Metazoa > Chordata > Mammalia > Primates > Lorisidae > Loris > Loris lydekkerianus. The sequence goes on along the minus strand of CAUYPK010131036.1, from coordinate 32,764 downwards.
GGACATCAAAGTGCCCCCATTTCCTGACACCACAGACAGCTATGTAGGAATGAAAAATGAGACGACCCCTTGAGTATGTGCTTAGGAGCAAGACTGCAGCATCATCAGAAATACACAGGCACAAATTTGCTAAAGCTTGGTAGTTTGCTTTTCATAATGGCTTTTCCAGCTTCCTTCAGCAAGATATGCCTGTTTTCAATCCTGTATATTCTCACCAGCACTTGGTGTTATCTGATGCATGCAGCATAGTGACTATTAAGAAAATGTAGCATTTATCCAAAACAGGACTTTTTTTTATGCTTAAGAGGTAATAATTGCAAAGAAATATAAACATAAAGTGAGATTATCCTTAGCAAACCAGAGTGAATATTTACCCTCTAACACTGTTGTATCAATTATTTATATTTAATTTTACTAGTGAAGAACATCTCCTAATAAAAAAATTAGCTATCAGACAATCCTTTTGGTTAGTACATATATACTTGGGAAGTTTTTCTCCTAGTTTACTGTGCTTTTCTTATTGTTGGACCAGAGTTTGCTATATATTTGGTTGCAATCCTCGGTTTCAGTCATCCTCTTCCAGTCTGTAATTGAACTTCTTATATCCTGTATTGTGTTCATTAGCAAAAAGAATATAAATCTATTTTATTCTTGGGGGACTTGAATAACAGTATTTTTCAAGTGGTGGAAATAAGAGTATTATATCATCTTTTCTGTCTACAATACATTTTACCTTTCACATTGAAATATTTGATCTATCTAATGTTCACTTTTATATGGATATGAGATCCTTAAAGCTTTATTTTTCTTTAGCTAGAAGTCAGCCAGTTGATCCAATCTCTTATGCAAACCTTTCTTTCTCTACAAATTTGTTAAAGCATAACAACTATACCATTTTCTATTTTCTAGTGAAATTTTCTATGGACTACTTTGTTAGATTGTTTTAGTTTTCTTGTCACAAGCAAATATTGTAAGGTTTTCATTATTATATTCTTATAATATGTATTAACATCTAATGAAGGAAATATCTCTTATTGTGTGTCTGTTTCAGAATACTTTTACATGTCTGTGAGCATTAACTCATACATGAACATTTTTAAATCAAGTAGTCAAATTCCATATAACTTTTCCTGGATGTTAATATCAACTATACTGAATTTCCTATCAATAGATGGACTCAACCCTTTGAATCAGGGCTAACTATTTATGACTTGTAGCTTCCACTATCACCTTCTTAGAAACTTCAGAAAACTATATTCTGGTGGGCTGCCAGAAGCTTTCAATGTATTTATGTAAGCAGCATCAATCATGGTGATTGAAAGATGTGCTAATGTCTTCTTGTATAATTTCTGCCATACATCTCATTTTTCTATCTCTCATAGTGGAGCAACTATATGGCAGAACCCAGGTGACATTAGTTTCAGGGGAGTTGTGGAGACTCTGTGTTTTATGTCGCTGAAGTAAAAGAAGACAGTCTATTATGTATGTTGAGAGAGCCAATTCTGAGCAGCTGTCCCAAAGAAAGTAAATGTTAAAAAAAATTAACATTGAGTTGTCCCTACCCATTCCTTATGTCTCCTGCCTCAAACACAATTAAATTTGCTTTTTAAGAAGCAAATTTTAGTTATAAAAATTACCTTTGATCTTGATTTCTTGTGGAGAAAGAAATTTTCTTTTGACTGGCACAAGCATTCTTGAGTTGGTGTAATAGATCCTATTTAAAATTAATAAATTGGGATTCCAAGTTAGTCTGTCATATGATTCCTTTCTAGAAAAACATTACTAGATGGCAAAAAACACTTTCCAATCTTAAGAGCATGATATATTGCTTATAAAGATAACATTTTTATTTCTATTCATGCATACATAGTTCCTTATAATGTGGCTTTGAACTTTCCTATCAATAGATGGACTCAACCCTTTGAATCAGGGCTATTTATGACCTGTAGCTTCCACTATCACCTTCTGAGAACCTTGAGAAAACTATATGAGTAAGCTTGGGCCAGCCTAGAGAGAATGAGAGAGACCACTCCATATAACAAACACCAACTCAAGCCATGTGAATTGAAGGATCTGAGACCATACAGTCCCTGTTGAGCCACAACAGTGATTTCAGATGAGATCAGCAAAAAAACCACTTGCTGAGCCCAGCCAAAATTTCTAATCCATGAAAATATAAATAGGTAAAATCGTGTTATAGTCTGGGGCTGGGTAACTACAACCCACAGTCTAAATCTAATCTGAATATATTCATTTTGGAGACTTTGTGTTAAGAATCATTTTTATATTTTTAAGAGTCAAATAATAATAATAATATTAAATAGAAACTCATAGTCCATTAACAATTGTTGTATGACATTCTATAAAAAATCTGCTGACACTTGTTTAAGCTAATGTGTTTAGATCATTTGTATGCAAAAATACATAAAATGCCTACTGAAGCTTGAAACTTGCTTATCAGATCAATCAAGATAATGTATGGATACAAAAACATTTCATAAATTATTAGATTCTCTACAAATGATAAAGTTTAAGAATTGATTTTGAGGGTAAAGAGGCAAAACAACAGCTAGTGACTAGTTCTTAAACATAGTGCACTCCATAGCAAAGGTAATATTGGCTTTATCAAAATATAAGAAATAAATCTTTCAAGAAAAACATAAGCTACATTTTAAGACACGTTTTAATGATGTACTTGTTTTCCATATATTTCCTTCTTTATAATTCATACTGAATAATTAAGTAAGGTAGTAATTACTTATACATGTTGAGCATTCCTAACCCCTAAACCCAAAATCTGAAACACTCCAAAATCCAAAAGTTTTGAGCATTGACATTTGCACCACAACTGCAAAATTCCATGCCCAACTCCATGTGATGGGTCAAAGTCAAAATACAATTCAAACTTTGTAACATGTGCAAAATTATTTTAGATTATTGTAAAAACTTATGTCTAAAGGTGTATATAAAACATAATTTTACTTTTAGACTTGGGCTTCACCTCCAAGATATCTTATTATATACATGCATATGCAAATATTAAAAACTCCATAAAATCCCAATATTTAAAATACTTTTATTCCCCAAATTTTAATACTTGACTTAATATCAGCTACATATACATACATATAAATACATGTAGAGTCTTATCAATTTTACATAATTTATTTTATTCCATGTTGGGCAAATATGCAAACTTGTGATGTACAACATTTGGAGCTTATGTGGATGGATAGATAGATACATTTAGTTACTCTTTGGATACCATAATATTCTTAAAACTAATATATTACTTAAATAATCAATTAATTAATTTAATTGGTTGGCTTTCCAGATAAATACTTTCTACTTATAGTGTCCCAGGTTGTTATCCTAAATAAATTAATGAACATTTATCATGACTATTAATACATATTACTATTTCCAATATTCTGAAATAAATATTTTTGCCATAGATTGTTATTCTTTGCTATACATGTTTTCTTATGCATATTATTATATAATTTTTTTAGTGAAAATAAATTAAATTACAGATAGCAAACATTACAGTAGTTTAAAAGGACATGTAACTTTGTATACCTCTTGTTAAAAACGTTGGCTATTATAGTGACTGCTCCATAAAAATCAGGAGTGGTTGTTATAATATTATGTCACGATATAAAACTTCATCTGTCCTTTTTTTCCATTCTTAGCTGATGCCCTTATCTACTGTGGTAACAAAGTGCCAACCAATACATAAATTGATTAATAAAATGTGTTATATGCATACCAGGGAGTACTATTCAGCAATAAAAAAATATAGTGACCCGGTACCTTTTGTGACAACTTGGATGATACTAGAAACCATTCTTCTAAGTGAAACATCATAAGAATGGAGGTATAAACACATGTACTCAATACCAAATTGGAATGAATCTATCAACACTTAATGTACATATGGAAGTAAATATCAGTGAAAATCAAGTTGAGTTGGCAGGGGAAGAGGTGATGGGTAAATTCACACCTTCTGGGTAAAGTGCATACTACCTAGGTGAAGGGCACACTTACAGCTTTGATTCATACTGTACAGAAACAATATAAACAAAAATTGTGTACTTTCCAATATTCTGAAAAACTTTTTAATGCCATTACTATAAAAGAAGGTGAGAATGAATTTTAAGGAGAGTGGCTACATATCCCAGTTTGCTACATAAACTTATGTAAGTATAATTGTTCTTTCAGAATCCCTTGAGAGGAACGCATCTTTTCGCTCTGTGAGAACTTCCAATTTGGAAGACAAATGTTTGGGTTACACTAATATTGAAGGGAAACTAGTAGTCTTTCACAGGCAGTATTTATTACAACGTGCTTTCCTTACTACTGGTACCAGTGGTTTTACATTATGCTGTACTGTCCCCAGTGAGTACCACCTGAATTCTGGAAAACCTTACTCCACTACCCACATTTCTGTATTTCTTATTTCTCAGATAAGTGATCAAATTCTTTCCTTTATGTATGTTATAATTTAAATTTAATCCCATTATGTGTTATTTCCCTTACATGACTATCATGCAATTTATATGATACATATTATTCCTATCAATAACAAATTAACTATAGATGCTTATAGTACAAAAATCTCATTTTTATTTATCTTATTAATGTCACTAAAATGTATTCACACTTTTGCCATAACAAGTAAGACTGCAGTGTACAATATTTTTAAAATGAACATAACACCATGGAGGAGGCAGTGGCACAAGTCTCTGTGTAGAATCTATGTTAAATACCACCTGTTCTTTAAAAAAGTCATAGTTTAGATAAGAATTTTATCAATGCGGGTTGTATTGCAAAAAGGCAAAGAAAAATTTCAAGAATGTTTTTGAATTTATGTTGCTAAGCTTAAGAACAATAGACTTCACCTGTAACATTTATTCTTTAAAGGGAACTCTAACTTTCTATACACTCTAACTTTCGAACTTTAGCTGTACCTTAAACAACTGTGAGGTGATCATTTATGTTGGTTTAAAATACAGGTGAGTTTGCTAGTATAAGTGTTCAGTGGCACAAAAACATCATGAGTCATAGGATTTCTACTCCACTGTGCACAACTACATCACTTTATACATATTCTATAACTATGACTTACATTATGTTATTCTTCTTAGTCTGTTATTTTAGAACACTCTTGCCAAAGAGCATCTTCCAAGGGCCCACAATGAGTGCCACTAATGGACATGGCAGTGTATGGATAAAGCAATGTCTCATGTATCACCTTCTAAGCTGGATAATTACTTATTATATGAAATATTTGTTAAAGAAGAGAAGTTCATACAAAAGGAAGATTTTAAGATAAGAGAATATTCTGAATCTTGGTTACTTTATTTGGAGGTGTTTGCTTTTTTGGGATTCTGTGTTCCTCTATCATGTCAATTTTAGGAATCCACCGTACGTTTTGATGTTTTTCTGGAAATCCCAAGATGCTTGTGTCTTGTTGCATATCCATTCAATAAAGAAATGCAAACTTATGTTTCAATTCTTATTGAAAGCTTAAATATCTAGAACAAAGCTGTATCCCTTGGAAAGTTTTATGTATTCCCAGCATTAATCTGTATTCTGAAGAACCTGCAGCCTGTACTGCAGTGGTGTCTGCTTTTGTACTACAAGCATATGAAACTGATAGAACCTAACATGGGGAAAATTGGGGGGGGGATGTATTTGTATTATAATATAAAATCCAGGTAGGATTTAGTTATTAGCCTAAACGCATTACTTGTACACACAATTGCAGAACTCAGAAATATTACATTATGTCCTTATGTTACATATTAGAAGTCCTATTCATATCAGACTTAGGGATAGAAATGTAATAGGAATAATAATATTTTGCATACAAATACTTTTGAATTAAGATTTGCAATAGAGTTGCAAATACACAACAGAATGTTTTCATATACTTTCACCTAGTCTTTTCAGAAAAGAACATCTTACATAACCACAATACCTTTAACAAAAAAAAAAAAAAAGTCTTGTTACAATATCAATTAATATCAATTAATGTCCTTTTTAAATTTCAAGGTCCCACCTAGGATACCAGATAACATTTAGTTGCCATGCTCCAACGCTTCGTAGCCTCCTAACACCTGTCACAGTTTCTCTGTCCTCCCTTTCTTTCATGACTGAATCTTAAAAAGAGTACTTGGTCAGGTTTTGTGTACAACATTGATACATTTAAGTTTATCTGGTGTTTTCTCATGATTAAACTTGGGCTATGGATTTTGGGAAGAACACCACAAAAGTAAAGTAGCCTTCTCATCACATATCTGGTGGCACGTGACACCAATGTGACATAACTAGCGAGGTTAATCTTCATCAGTTAGTTACCGCAGTGTCTGACAGGTTTCTCCAGTTCACATGGAATGGAATTAAGGAGAAATATGGAGAATTAGACACCTTCTCCTTGTGAGAGGAATACCAAGGAATTTGTGGACGTGTGTTAAAACCACGAAAGCAATGTATATTTTGAAGGAAATACATTAAGCTCTTCCAACAATCCTGTTTCTCCTTGAGGTGCCATGCAGTCTGGGGCTTCTCTGCTTACATTTGCTATTTACACACATACAATTATTCTATAAGGATGATTAACCACTTCTCTATCTATTCTATGGGGTATTAGTATAAACTCACTTATATTTATTTTTTCCTTTGTATTACTATTTAAAAGTGTCATTCTACTAAAAAATGAAAATGCACCTGTGGTGTTGATTTGGAATTAGAGATTCTGGTGCAACTCATAATTTCCTAGATGATAGATAGGTAGATTGATAGGTGTGGAAATAATATAGGTGCACATGCACATGTATATGCACAAAAATACAAAGAGTCTCCAGATCTTTATATTGTGAGCAAATTGAAGCATACATCTGCTTTTACTGTGATATTCCTATTAAAGGAACACAACAAGAATCTTTAGAAAAATGGATGTTTCTAACGCTGAGCTACAAGAGAAGCCTTTTACCTGAAATCCAGGACTTGCCTAAAGGAAAAGAAAATAGAATGATTAAAATATAAAATTGTGCATCAAAACCATATTTATATTGATCATGACCATGAAGTATGTCTCAACAATGGTTTATGGTTAGTTTCTTAATGATGATAAATGTAAGTGAATGTTCCAAAGTAGAATCCAGTAGAAAATAAAAAAAAATTAAAAGGTGTATAAAAATGTAAGTCCTGAAAGTCTCTCTGTATATTTTTTAGGTTCTTCAACTCGGAGAATAGTTAAGAAGTTTATTTGTCAATTATAATGTATTTTGGTTTAGAACTTCATTTCTATTCTCCACAAAAAAACACAGCAATATTTATTGTGCTTACACATCACTTTTAGTGCAACATTTTTCAGTGTTATTTTAGTGCCTAAGAAAAATTTCATATTTAATACGTAATCCTCTATGTGTTGTTGGACATTAGCAACCAATAAAACAGATGCTTGTCACCTTCAGGAAGTTCACAGCCACCAGGGCAGATAGACATTGAATTAATTCAACTGGTACTGACCTGGGAGGTAGATTTTTAAAAGAAAATTAAAAGATAAGTAATAAGCAATGTTCTAAGATGCTATAACAAAGGAGGCTCAATCCAGCATAAAATTTCCTGAGGAAAAGGTTAAATTTAGCCAAACAGTAATGTGGTGGGTGGGACATGTTTGAAACATGGAAGAACATGTGTTAAAACTACATACTTTGTAAAACAAATTCATCTATATATATAGTTTTGCTTCATAGTTACACCATCTTGTGGTTACATGGTGGTGGGGGTAAACTTCTTCACTTATACACATTTATTTCCTAAGGACAGAAATTTTGAATATAAATTTTCAGTAAATGTATCAGATTGCAGTGAAAAAAAATATGTAGGATGAACTCATTCGAATTTTATGTTAAATGTATAAGTTTTTAGTATTTGAGTTTATATCCATATGTATCTTATTGGCATATATGATTTTAAATGTTTTGTGAGCAGTAAAATATATTTTTAAAATGTTTTCCTGGTAGGGCAGGGTCTCACTCTGTTGCCCAGGCTGGCAGGCAGTGGTGCACTCACATGTAGCTCACGAAAGCCTCAAAATCTTGGGTTCAAGTGATTCTTTTGCCTCAGCCTCCCAAGTCCCTGGGATTATAAGTGGAAGCCACTGTGCCTAGATAAATTTTAATAATAGCTATTAAAAATACGCAGCCTAAAGTGTGCTCATTTATTTTTTTTAAAGTCATTGTTAAAATAACTTTATTAGTTTTGTACAGTTTTCTTAACGAATGGTATTTGAAACTTGACTATAAGCTTAGGAAGAAACATGTAGCATGTATATTAAAAGGTAATTTTTTAATTTTTTTTCTATCCTATGTAGGTTGGGCCTAAACACCACTAACAGGTTTGTAAGGTATGGCTTAGCTTCTTTTAATAAAGTGATTATTTAGGAAAATATTCCAAATAATTGTCTTTATGATCAAAACAGTCATATTTGGTAAACAACACTGACATCCAGTGACTATTTAGATTAATACAAGGAATATTGTTCAGATTTGCCCAAATCAAAGAATACAAGTTATCAAATAATAAACTGTATGGTTTTTTCTACTTCATTTAAAAATTCTAAGACTATCTTAATAAAATGTCATTGACTAAAAATAAAAAAAACAAGTAATCATTAGGAGAATGAAAAAATAAAGCCACAGATTATGATAAAATATTTGCAAAATATGTCCAATAAAGGATTTGGATCCAAAATGTATAAAGAACTCTTTGTTTTTTTGTTTTTTGTTTTTTTAAGATAGAGTCTTACTCTATCACCCTCAGTAGAGTGCTGTGGCGTCACACAGCTCACAGCAACCTCCAACTCCTGGACTTAGGCAATTCTTTTGCCTCAGTCTCTGGAGTAACTGTGACTACAGGTGCCTGTGGCTCAAAGGAGTAGGGCACCAGCCCCATATGCCATGCTGGAGGTGGCAAGTTCAAACCTAGCCCTGGCTCAAAAAAAAAAAAAAAAAAAAAAGGTGCTACCTATACAAAGAACTCTTAAAACAGAATGCCCTACGTTATAAGGGAAATGCAAGTTAAAAGAACAATAAAATACCACTATACACCTATAAAATAACTGAAATACAAAAAATACCATTATACACCTTCAGTTATTCAGTTAGAATAGCCAAAATACAAAATATCTTATAATACCAAATGTTGATAAGGATGCAGAGGAGCAATTCTCATTTACTGCTGATGAGAACACAAAATATTGCAGCCACTTTGGTAAAGAGTTCAACAGTTTCTTATAAAGCTAAACAGTCTTACCATATGATTCAGCAATCATGCACCTAGGTATTTACCCAAATAGAATGGAAAATTATGTCTGCACAAAAACTTGGCACAAATGTTTATAGCAGTTTTCTTCGTAATCACCCTAAATTGAAAGCAGCCAAAATGTCCTTCCATAGGTGGGTAGACAAACAAACCGTAGTGTATACACACAACAGAATATTATCCAGCCATAGAAAGAAATGAGCTATCAGGCCACTAAAAAGGTAACATAAGTGAATAATGCTGGGTACGTGACATCATGCCTTTGTTGAAACCCTTAGTACTGTACAACACAATTGTGAACTTTAAGGTAAACTACAGACTTGAGTTAATAAATAATGAAACAATATTGGTTTATCAATTGTAACAAAAGTATCATACAAATATATGACGTTAATAATGGCAGAAATTGTGTGTGTGTATGTGTGTGTGTGTTATCTGAGCCCTCTGTTTTATGTTGACATTTTTCCCTCACATGAGAAAGAACACAACTACATCCTAATATCAGGGAACAGGGGAGGAGAGAGGAGACAAAGGGAAGGAAGGAGGGGGTTTGGTGTGCTACCTCCTAATAGGCACCAGTAAGGGTTCCATGGCACGCCTCCCGGTGAAGGCTTCTACTACAACGTGAACTTGACCAAACAAATACAAACAATGTAACCTAATTGTTTGTACCCTTTTATCAATACAAAATTTTAAAATAGAGAAGACACCATTTTTTTCTATAAATATCACTATTTGAAAAAGTAATCTATTAATTTTTTAAAATCAGTTATTCTAACATTATCATTTCTAAGACTGACCTCTCTTACCGACGTAATGACAACAAGATATTTCACGACACTATTCATAATCCTTTTTTATTATGAGGCAATGTATATTGTGTGAATTGATGAATGTATAACCATGTAATTCTTAGTTGCAAAATTGAGGCTAATTTAGAGTATCATGTGAGTTTGGGGTGTGAAGTGTTCCACATTGTGCCACTTAGCTTTGTCCTTGTCATTGCATTATTCAGTATTTTCATTAATATTAACGAGATACTAAAAACTTGGCTTGTAATTCACCATTGATGCAAGTATAAGGAGAAGGATTAATACAAAGAATACCAAAAGATTATAATTAAATGCAACTATAATAAGCTAAAGTACAAAAGGACTAATCATTATGAAAAATAAAATGCCATAGCCAATCACATAAGTATAATTTGATAATAGTTCACTGTAAAAAGCAAATCGTAGAGATTCTTATTTGACTACAGATCCAACCTAGCATTCATAACAGAGATTTGTATTTATTTTCTGTGTTAATAAAAATACTGTCTCAAAAATAAAAGGAGGAAATAAGCCAACTGCGAACTCCAGCTGATTAGACGGCTTCTGAGCGCCGTCATCAGTCCTTCTTGCCTCAGTTGAAGAGGACCATCAACAAGTTAAAACATCTTCAAACAGCTACTTAATAGGTGTTGAAATATGAAGGCTGAAAATCTGAGACCATAGAAACCAAGAAAGTAAAGTAAAACTTATCAGTATATTACCTTCACATCTTCCATATAGAAGATAAAATTTCCTTTAACTTACAGAACAATGACAAAAAAGCTGAAAATTATAGGGGAAGATGTATTTCAATGATTTTCATTCAGGATAACATAGTTGATAGTGAAGAATTTAATTGCATTAATAAAACTTTAACACACTAATTATAGATATATTTTATTTTAACCATGATCAGTAATCCTTGCTATTTTTACACATTATTTTTAAATGATGAGAATAATCATTTATAAAAATAAATGATGATAATAATCATTTATAAAAATAAATGATCATTCATTTTCAAATGATGAGAATCTTAGGAATGATGCAGTAATATTCTTAATGATCGTGGTATGTCACCTTTTTGTCTTATTTATTTTCAATTTTATAAAATTGCAATCAAAGGATAATTTCAGATTTTCTGTCTACAATAAGATGTAATAATCATATAACCATTCCATTTACTTAAGAAATTAGTATGTAGTATTTTTCTGTAGCGCCCAGAACACATGGAATTACTTCACACTTACATTTCTTCAAGATAAGAGACTAAAACCTATTAAAACCCCTGGCTATGTACCTTTGATCCCTGAGGCATTCCAGGCTGTTCTCCATGAGTTTGGCATGGGTATAAGGGAGCCTCATATCCAGATACCTCCGCCCTATGGGGGATTCTTTGCACAGGCATCTTTGCTCAGGCATTTCCGCATTAGCCTAATTGTCAGAAATAATATTTTCAGAGACGTGCTACAGTCTGAAGCATACCCAATTCTTCCTACTTTCTCTCCTTGCAAAGGTGCCAGACCCACCTTGCGCTCTGAATGGTTCCCTTGCTTCTTCCCATCGCCTTCCAGCTATCCCTCACTAGTGTATACATGTCTGTTGCTTTGAGTTTTGTTTCTTTGGTTGCTCAAATTGATTTATGTGTACTGTCATAGTTAATTTGATGTCTCAACTTGATTAGGCTAAGGGATGCCTATATTACTAGTCAAACATTATTTCCACTTGTTTCTGTGAAGGTGTTTCTGGAAGAGATTTGCGTTGAAACTAGTAGACTGAATGAAGAAGCTCTGCCTGCAGCAATGTGGGTGGGCAATTATTCCGTCTGATGAGCGCCCAAGTAAGACATAAACTGGGGGAGGGAAAATTCTCTCTTTCTCTTGAGCTGAACTATCTGTCTTCTGTCTAATGTTTTCACACATTAGATTTACCAGTTTTAAGGCCTTCAGACCCAGACTTATACCAGCTTCTTCTTTCCTGCCTTCAGTTCTTAGACTTTTGCCCTTGAACTGGGAGTTTCACTGTCAGCTCTATAGTTTCCTGACCTTCAGACTCTGAATGATGCCACCAGCGTTTCTGGTTCTCCAACTTACAGACAGCATATCATGGACTTTTTGGCATCTATAATTACATGTGCCTATCCTCATAACAAATCTACAATTACATGTGATCAGTCTCTCTCTATCTCTCTCTCCCCATATATATATGTAGATATTGATATAGATATGTGTGTATATGTGTATATATGTATGTGTGAGTATAAAATATAAACAACCACACCACATATTCAGAGGGTGCCAAAAATGTAAACACATTTTAAGAAAGAAAAAAAAGCCTTTGTTAGCTTAACAATACTTTAGACAGTTTTTTAAACTATAGGCTCTTGATCTTCTTTTTGACCATTTACCATAAAAAAAAAATGCAATTATAAATTATTTTTCTCCCCCTTTGAGATATAAATGTTATCCCAGCCTCTTGCTAAGTATATACCCCTGGGATATCTTTGTCAAGGGCCTTAGAACCATACCTTCGAGTTGTAATCATCAAGAAAGATATTGCTCCTTTCTCTCAGGCTCTGTGAGAGGGTAGAGTCTAACTTCGATAAATACCAACTGACAAATACACATGACTTAATCACATTAACCAACCTACCACCTAACATCCTCTAATACTTATCCACTAGCTCACCCCTATGGTTATAATTCTTCTGCCTTTTGTTTCACAGGAATTAATTGCACTCTCTCTCCTCCCTAATTGCCATGGTCTTAAGTAAAGTCTTCCTTGTCTCCTTAACGCCTCCCAGTATTGATTCGCTCTCAACTGAAGTCCCAGATAGCAGCAAAATTCCACCATCAGATAGTTTAGTGAGTCAGTCTTCCAATTCCAGCTCCCAACTGTTTTTCTAGCTTCCCAGCTGGTTCTACTTGGACCAGATACAGACTATTTTTCCTGAGCCAACTTGTATTACAGATTTGTAAGCTACAAATGATTGCTATTGTTTTAAGCTACTAATTGTATTTTGTTATGTATCAGTAGATAACTGGAATAGTAAGCTCTAAATTACCCCAATCTGCTAATTATTCTTTAATAAACATTCCATGTGGAAGTTAATTCTGAGAACTCCCAGTAATATTGAATACTCAATTAACAGCCATCCAGAATCATACCATTTAGCTTCCTATGCCAAGTTTTCCTCTGATCCCTAAGGAATATGCCTGGGGAATATGTACTTTTGTGTCTAAAGAATATATTCAAAATAAATGCTGATAGTAGAGGTATAAAAGGAAGAACAGAACTTACATGATTTAAATTCTGCTATTCTATTTGACCTTTGGAAATTGTGTATGTGCAATTAAAATTTAAAGCATTGAAATAGAGTTTGAGTTAAGGGGGATAATGTATTTGATAAGTGTCATTGAAAAATATTCCTAAATTTAAATAATATCTTTAAAACTAAAATACATACCTATTTTATAAATGCTAATTGATTATTGAAAAACTAAAGAACAGATGAGGAAAATAAGACTTAGAATTTAGTAGTAATGTAAGTTGTTTTACGGACAATTCAATGTGTTAAAATTCACTTATTTATTACTGAACACTTACAGTGAAACACTTATTTTATAAGACCCTATTTTGGTATATCTAATGTCTCCAATATTATGCATAATTTAACTTTATAGTCATCACTGAAAATAATTTTGTCATATAGGGGAAAGAAATGTTAAAAATTCATTCTAGTGTCAGATGCTAGGTAGACCACTGGAATGAGTATTTTAGATTATAAACTCTAATGCATATAAAAGTAGTCTATTTTCTGTTATTCCTAGAACATAGAAGTACTTAATAGATGTTTGTGGAGTTGATGTATCACATAATTATATAGGAACTGTCATAATCAGAGTTTTATTTTTGAAAGATGATATAGATATCAATGTGGAAACTAAATTAGAAACTGAGACTACAGCTAAGTGCTGAATATCATGATTAAGAAAGAATGAACAAAAGTGGTAACTGTAAAGATAGAGGAGATGGAAAAGTTTTTAAAAACTATCTTTCAAGAACAATGATTGATTTAGATAATCAGTGATATAGTTCAGCATTATACATAATGTCCTAGAGTTTCTTTGAAATATCTAAGTGGGGCAGCGCCTGTGGCTCAGTGAGTAGGGTGCCAGTCCCACATACTGAGGGTGGTGGGTTTGAACCCAGCCCTGGCCAAACTACAGCAAAAAATAGCCAGGCATTGTGGCGGGTGCCTGTAGTCCCAGTTACTCAGGAGGCTTAGGAAAGAGAATTGCGTAAGCCCAGGAGATGGATATTGCTGTGAGCTGTGACACCACGGCACTCTACCAAGGGCAATAAAGTGAGACTCTGTCTCTAAAACAAAAAAGGAAAAAGAAATATCTAAGTGTATATATTCAGTAGGTAATGATACATGTCACATCTATGTTTAGAATAGAGGCATTCAAAAGAGCTGCTATTGATGAATAGAAAGAGTTGGTGTGAATAGAAAGTGTTGGATGTGATTAATTAAAGATGCTTGGATATGTAAAAAGAAAATTGAAATGATTTTGGGGGGTTATGCATCAAGGAAGTATTCGATATCTGGGATTCATGTACATATATCGTGTATTTGATACCAAGAATAGGATACATTTAGGTGCGGTCTTTAGATCAGAAAAAGTTATATAAACTCCTCTGGAAAATCACAATTAAGGTACCAGCATAGAAATAGGAGCCAGACAATAACATGAGTGAGAGATAGATATAAAAAATCAGCTGGACATTTCTAGAAAGATATGGTGACTAGTGCCAAGTCTTGTGGAGAGGTCAAAGTGGTCGTTGAAGAGTTTCCATTTGACTTAGAAAATATGAAAACTTTGGGGAAAAAATGCTTTAGTAGGTATATGTGTGTGAAAAGAAATTCATATTATTAGGACTGGTAGTTGGAAAAAGGCATAAAGAACCATTGACTATTTCAAAAGTCTTGACTACAAGTTTGTAGAACGCTAAATAGGATGCAACCCTTAGGAAGAATTTGCTTCCTTTTTAAAGATGTATGAAGTTGATTATGTTATTGATGAATGGAAAGAGCTGATGTGGATAGAAAGTGTTGGGTGTGATTAATTAAAAATGCTTGAATATGTAAAAAAATAAAATAAAAATTATTTCTTTGGGGGTAAGATATCAAGGAAGTATTCAACCAATGTTTATTCTAGCTTCCTTTTAGTATTTCTTTCTATGTTGCAAAGATAGGAAAGCTTTTTCAAAAATATTGGTTATATGGTAGCTATAATACAAAATGTGCTTTGAGCTCCATAATCAAACAAACTCGCATGAGACTTGGAATCAGAATTGAGAGTATTTACAAAGGAGCAATGTGCATGACTCTCTAATCTGTGGCACATACTGTAAAAGAGGCAGCATGGTTTTGAACCCAGCAGGTGTAATGGTGTGAGTGTGTGTGTGTATGTGTGTGTTTTGGCATTTTCCTAAAAACAACAGCTATGAAAACCGCTTATCAATGTAATAGATTAAGTTTGTCATTATGGAGGGAACTAGTGGAGCATTGCCAGCACACTAGCACCATTCTCTTATTGGAAGTCAACATTTGTGTCTCTTTTTTCAGCCTCCTCAATGATTTATAAGCCATGTAGGGCACTTTAATAAATACATTAATCCTTAAACTAGACTAGATTCTGTTCACTTCAACTCAACCACAACCCATACAACTTATAAAAAAGGTGTGAGTAGAGACGAGACTGCTGCTGGCTCCACACTCTCTGCAGGCTTACTTTGCTCTCAGTACAAAGTAAGATCAACTGTTGAGAGGAACAAGTCATGTTTTAGAGTAGTGTAAAGTTCTAAATAAAAATATAACTTTTCTATAAGTTTTCTAATAAAAACTGTTGCTTTGTTTACAAAAAAGAATGTAAAATCCCCAATGTCGGAGGGAAAAAAAGAAAGGAAATAGAAGTAGTGAGCTGATCATGTAGCTATGGCTGGGCGTTAGGTCTAGGTTTTACATACCAATGGGGACTACAAATAAGTTTTTAGTCTATATGAGATACAATATTAGAACTGAGACACCTGCAATGTATTGAAAAATCTACAAAAGATTACACAATTCTTGAAAAGGCAGGCAAGGGAAATCCCCATTCATCAGAACAAGTATATCATAGAACAATTTCACTGGGATTAGAGCCAAAAAGTAAGTGTCCTTTGATCATGTAAGCAAAGAACATGCTTTTCAAGTGAGTTTGAAGTCAAATTTTCATAGTTCTAATGGTTTAGAAAAGTAGAAAGGAAAGAAAGCTTGATAGTTGGTTTCTTCTTAAAAAATATTAAAAATAGGTAAAACCAGTACTTCCACAAAATTTTGTGCCAGTTTTGCACTGCACAATGGTACTACTTTCAAGAAAAATGAATCATATGCTTGATATCACAGGTAGTGTATTCTCTTTTGCAATTTCCCATTAATGGCAATAACATGCTCCTCTAACAATTTCAATGTGTTTTGACAATTTCATCAAACAAATTGCATGTGGAAAGGATGCCAAAAAGTTCCATGTGGGCTAATCAAAGTCATTTGGGAGACCTGGCATATGCAATGTGTGATCTTTCTGCAAATACACACCAGCAAAACAGAACCTGCACAATAACCTTACTGTGAAATATTTACAAAGTTATTAGCATTATAATTGATAACTAGCAGGCACAGCCAGTGGGATAGAGTATTAAACGTTTCAAAAATTAGAGAAAACATACAAAAGGGAAAACGTTCCACAAAATAATATATATAAAGTCATTAAAGATGAAACAAGAAACTAAAATCACTAATTCCAAAATACCAAATTGTGAGAAAAGGTAGATTTGAAGATGAGTTAAGTTGGACTTACAAAGTTAAAATATAGTTATTGCAATTACAAAATTATTAATCCATCCCAATCACAGAAGAGATACAGAGACAATTAGTGAATTGGATATGAGATCTAGGGAAATAACCCAGAGGGCAGCACATGGAGACCAATAACTTTTATTTTCTCCTTTCCTGGAGGAGATAAAGGTCTGCTGAAGAGAGCTTTCATGCACACCCACTACTTCATTTGTCTATGTTTTTGCAGCTGTATCTATGTACTATACTGTCCAGGACTGGGTATGTACTTTTGGCACATAGCAGAAAATGAAAATGTGGATCTCTCAAACGCTGAGGGACGGGGACAGGGGAGCATTGAGCCAAGTACAGGTCTCTTCTGGGTGTGCCATCCTGTGTGACTGCACCAGCCACATGTCCATGAGGACAATCTTTATATCGGCCTTTACTTTTATTTTTCTAGATGAGCTGCTTATCTCTCAGCTAAGGTGAGTACATTGTCTGGTCACTGAATTTCAGATTTTCAGAACTATTCCAGGTTATTCCCCACAAATTTATTTATTAATTCAATGAAATACTAATTAATATTAAGTTTTTTAAAGTTAATGGCAAACCAATGTTAGACTTCACGTGGAAGATGCAATCCACAAAAAATAGTCCACAGAACTTTGAAAGTGCCTGAGACCGAGGACAAAGATTTAAATGGCGGGATACAGTGGCTCAGCCTGTGATCCCAGCACTCTGGGAGGCTGAGGCAGGTGGATTGCCCTGAGCTCACAGGTTTGACACCAGCCTGAGCAAGAGCGAGGCGTCCCCGACACCTGTAGTTCCAGCTACTTGGGAGTCAAGGGAATCACTTGAGCCCAAGAGTTGGAGGTAGCTGTGGTCTGTGATGCCGCAGCACCACCAAAGGAAACGAAGAGACTCAGTCCAAAAAACCCAAAAAACAAACAAACAAAAACTAAGATTTAAAAGTATATTTTTAGAAGGAAATGCCCTATGAGCTGTAAAGGAATGATTGTACTTGCTGAAGATTATTTCCATACGTAGGGACCTACAGGAAATTGAATCTGAAACACCATCAGCCTGACATAAAGGCATTTCTCAGTTGCCGTTCACATTTGTGAAAGGAAAAGTAACACTCACTGAGTTTACGATCAACTTGAAAAATCTGGATTCATCTTTTGATTTAAGAATTTCATTACATAGTCTTTTTTTTTTTTTTTTTTTGAGAGGGGGAACTGAACATTGCCTTTGTGCGTTCATTGTTCAATATCATTTTTAGTTATATTGACTATCACCTGGATTCTGAATGACTTCTCCACTGAGTAAAAGAAAAATGTCTATTGCTAAAACAGTACAAATGATACTCTTTCCAAAATGAAGGTGGTGTTTGGCAGGCACCCTGCTTTCTAAGCTGTCTAATGAATCACTAATACACATACATGTATCTGACACAATACTTACAGATCTCAGAGAATATTATGCCCTCAAAATGCTCTTCCCTGAATTGGTTTTGCTGTTAATGGAACTAAATTTACAAGTGCAATACTTCTAATTAACCTTTCTTTTCTGTGCCTACAAAGTGGACAGCATCTGTTTATCACTTTGCACTTTTTGTGTTTTCATCCAAAATTACATCATTTCAAAAAGAGCTGTGTTTTCGCAAATACTTTTCTACAAAAGGAAATTTAGGATGAACATTTTCCCCCGTTAGCAAAGATCATTGATATGTAGGATGACATATACAAATCATTTGATGAATATGCACCTGTTATATCAGAAACACAATCAGAAAAAGTCATTAGAAAATACAATGACTTTGGGAATCATACTCAATTAGCGTTTCAGACTCACTTAGTTGGCATTACTAAGGCACCTAAAAATCACAGAAAAAGCACAAATGGTATTTATTGAGCACTTAAGAAGTGACGTTATAACATTATTGTCTGAAGTCAAGAAAAGATCCAATTGAAATATGGAAAATAGAATACCAATACCATAGAATAGAATACCAATGTTTTCAGCAACGTACCCCAGTCAACTTACATTCTCCTACCTAATCCAAAGCAAGACAGTCTTAGAGTCACGAATGACTACTACCCATCTAGAGGATCAACTGAAACTGTGGACTTCCATCCTGCAACCAAATATTCAAAGGCTTCCTAACAAAAAGCAGACACAGGAAAGTCATCAAAAGATTAGTCAGCTTTAAGATTAACAAGTAGTTTTAATTTCTTCAAATTACTAAGTACATAGTAGTTAGATATTTAAAAAATGAGATACATTTTAAAGTGTAGGTAATTAAAGTTTCTTGATTGAAGGCTTACTTGTCTGCAGGTAAATTAAAGTGGCCTTTCAATATGAAAAGTTCCCACTCCCTATTCTACAGCATACAAAATTATTTCTGAAAATACAAATGCAAGGTAAAAATTTACTGTGGGTGGGCACCAAAATTTTAAATTAAAAGCCACATGAAGTCAAATTTTTCAAATCATCATTAAAAATATGGCTGAGTCTTAGTAAATGTTTTAAGAATAAAAACTGTCAGTAGTTATAGTGTTTGGTGTTCATACAGTTACCGATAAAAATGAATTTTGTCTGTGAATGGCTTAATATAGCAAAAGTTTCCTTTATCTATATAACTGTTGAAAATGCCTCAGTAATTCATTTTTCCTCTAAAAAGAGGCATTATAACCAAATTAGTCCACTCAACACTTTGAGGAAAATAATACATAGCATTCTAAGATCTATTCCAAATTCCTGCTCTCCAAAAGAAAGGGTTTTTTTTGTTTGTTTGTTTGTTTTTTATTATAGATAAAAATATGCACCACGGTTTGACAGAGTCATTACCTTGAGTTTTATCTTAGCACAAAATATTCATTAAGAAATTTTGCAAAGAAATGGTCAACACAGGCCGGGCGCAGTGGCTCATGCCTGTAATCCTAGCATTATGGCAGGTCGAGGCAGGTGGATCAACTGAGCTCACAGGTTAGAGGCCAGAATGAGCAACAGCGAGACCCCGACTCTAAAAATAGCCGGGTTGTGGTGGGCATCTGGATTCCCTTCTACTTGGAAGTCTGAGGCAAGAGAATTGCTTGATCCCAAGAGTTTGAGGTTGCTGTGAGCTATGACATAGCACTCTACCAAGGACAACAAAGTGAGACACTGTCTCAAAAAAAAAAAAAAAAAGAAAAGAAAAAAGTGGCCAACACATACAGAATATTTTGCAAATACGGATAGAGTTGGAACACATTCTTCTTAGTAAAGTAGCACAAGAAAGAAGAAGCAAGAATGCGATGCACTCAATTCCAATATGAAGCCAGTAGATGATCTAACACATACACACATAAGAGAAAAACTCATATCAATTCAGGTGGGGGTGGAAGCCTAGAGTGAGAAGAAAGGCTGGGGATGGGGAAGGTCATGGCGTAAGGCACACATCTTGGGGAGGGGGGACACAACTATAAGGGGGACTTTACCTAACAAATGCAAACAGTGTAACCTAATTCTTTGTGCCCTCCATGAAATTGAAATAACAACAACAAAAAAAATTATCATAATTTTGTAATAAACATTTTGTAAATAAAGGTAGATTTAGCTACATTTTTTTCATTTTCCCTGTGTATGGCGACTTTATGGGTAACTTGGGATGTACATTTAAAAATAAGCTATATCTCTATGTAGTAATGGAATAAACTCTAAGATGTACACTTTATCTTTTGTAGAAAAAGTTATAGAACAGTATTTCAATTTTGAAAAATAATTACATTCATTTATAATTTCCACAATAACAAAGAAACAGTTAATAGCTGCTACTTCCTGAATCAAGTGGAGAGAGAAAGACATTTATTACCACTTCCCACTTTTCTGTACTGTATGACCTAATTTTAATCTGAATATAAACTTTATTTTATATTTTTAAAACAAATATTTTAAAAATTCAACTTATTAATGGTGTTGGTTTTATATCTTGCTGATTTGGTATGAGTTCTTTGTAGATTCTGGATATCAACTCTTTATTGGGGGCATAAGTTGCAAGGTTTTTCTCCCATTCTGTATGTTGTCTAATTCATTCAGTTGATTCCCTTAGCTGTGCAGAAGCTTTTTAATTTAATCAAGTCTCATTTATTTATTTATTTATTTATTTATTTATTTATTTGTGTTATTGCCATAATTAATATCCGTATCTTAGTCATAAATTCTTTGCCTAGGTCAGTATCTAGAAAAGTTTTCTCTACATTGTCTTCAAGAATTTCTATGTCTTCATGTATTACTTTTAAGTCTTTCATGCATTTTTGTATTAATCTTTGTGAGCCGTAAGAGTTGTGTTTCATTCCTTGCATTGGCTATTCAATTTTTCCAGTATCATTTATTTAATAAGGCTTTTTTTCAAAGTGTATATTGTTGTCTGCTTTGTCAAAGACCAGGTTGCTATATGTAGATGGTTTAAAATTACTTTGACTATTATAAATATTGTTTTTAAGTCTCAGAAAATGAGCAAATACTGTCCAGCAATAGAAAGAAAAGTTTCTAAATTATTAAACGTAAGACTGATTATAGCTCATGATACTTGGAATGCAACCAAATCTGTTTAGCTAGCTGTGGATATTTGGGCAAGACATTTCAATGTAGGAATTTAATTATTTATATGTAAAGAAGAGGTTTCTTGTATTAGGTCATTTCAAAAGTTTTGTCCATTTTTATGAGTCTACTTTAAACTGTAATATCTCAGTGAATATTTGTTCAATTTAATCGAAATCAATGCCATTTAAATCAGTGCACGTTTGCCAACGTAACACAAGTTGATTAATTCCGTCGGCATAAAAATTGGGTGCTTGGGATTCGATGAAGTCAATGAAGGCCGTTTTTGCTAGGTCCTGATTGGCAAAGGTTCTATCGGTGAGAAAGTTATCGAAATGCTTGAAAAGATGGTAGTCAGTTGGTGAGAGGTCTGGGGAGTA
The DNA here is from genome assembly GCA_963574355.1 of Loris lydekkerianus. Taxonomy (NCBI): domain Eukaryota; kingdom Metazoa; phylum Chordata; class Mammalia; order Primates; family Lorisidae; genus Loris; species Loris lydekkerianus. The sequence goes on along the minus strand of CAUYPK010131036.1, from coordinate 10,778 downwards.
TGGTGGGTGGGGCAGAACTTCGATGCTCAATTCCTTTAATTTTCAGACGGTGATTTGTGAGACATGCGGCCGGGCATTGTCGTGGAGCAGGATCGAACCTCTTCTGTTGACCAGTGCTGGCTGCTGCTGACGCAATTTTCGGTACATTTATCAATTTCCTCACAATAGGACTCTGCTATGATGGTTTGGCCTGGTTGCAGAAAGTTATAGTGAATCACACCAGCCGCTGACCACCATACAGTAACCATGATCTTTTTTTGGTGGGGTTTCTCCTTTGGGAAGTGCCTGGGTGGCTCATCGGAGTCCAACCACTGTCCTGAACATTTCCTATTGTTGTAGAGAATCCACTTTTCATCACACGTGATGATCCAATCCAAAAAAGGATCGTTTTGGTTGTGCAAAAGCAATGAAGAACAAATCTCGAAACGTAACAATTTCTGCCAATTGTTTAAATCGTGGGGCACCCACTTTTCGAGATTTTTGACCTTTCCAATATGTTTTAAACCATCGAAAACCACATGGGAGCTGACACCCAGTTCTTCTGCCATCCCATGCACCATTTGTGATGGGTCGGTCTCCACCAGGGTCCTCAAATCCTTGTCCTGGATTACTCTAGATCGACCACTTTGGGGCTCATCTTCAAGGCTAAAATTTCCAGAACGAAATTTCGCAAACCAACGTTGAACAGTGCGTTCATTAACACTATCATTGTCAAATGCCTGGTTAATTTTTCGGGCTGTTTCGGCAGCGTTTTGGTTCAATTTGAATTCGTAGAGAAAAATTGGCCGAAAATCACTTAATGACATCATATAGTAATAGGCTGAAAAGAATAAAAAAAATTAAAAGTAGAAAAAAATGAACAACATCAATGTATAGAGTACAAAATTCTCCATCAATCAGTATATACCACGACACAGTAGAATAAATATTTATTGAGATATGGAGCTACAAAAACACATGACATTAAAACAGACAAAACTTTTGAAACAACCTCTACATTTGCTTAATATGTTCACGCATAGCACCTGGTTTGGAGAATATATGCCTTAAGAAGATTAAAATATAATTAGTTTTTATGTGTCTTTTTAATTTCTTTATCCATGAAACCTGGTTGTAGAAAGAGGGTTAAGTAATTATTTCCAACACTCTGGCCAACTCTGAAACAATGGGAATCAATCAGGGTAGACGTGCACCCCAATGTTACTGCTGTCTAAACACAGGGCACAGAAAGCTAACATGTATTTGCTTAATTAATCAAAATATAGATGTATGAAATGGAAACTAGTAAGTGACCACACATAAGGGACAGATCTAACCATTAAAAAATTGTGTTTTCATGTGATATGGTTGGCATCAGTGTAATTGTATTGGTGACTTTACAGACAAGAGAACATGATCTTGGGCTATAAGAATGGATTGTAACTGATAAAAATAAGTTTGCCTAGCATGAGGGAGATTTGGGTACTAATTTTTATTTTAAAAGATACACAATACTATTTTTTTTTTCAATGTGTGTTAAGTACTGTCTGAAAAAGAATAGAAGAATATGGGGACTATAAGACTCATTCCCCTTCTCCAGCCCTCCTTTCTTCCAGAATCACCATCGCTCTGGGAGAAGTTCCCTGCTTTATGGCACCAGGAGGTGTTGTTGGCTTTCCCAGATTGTCTCAGTGTCTGCGATTTCTTGAAAGAGATTGATTCCTTTCAGTGGACAAGGATATTTAAAAACAAGAATGGACGTGAGATCTGTGCTTTTGGGGTGACCTTACCCTCACCATCACAGTGGACAGAGCTAGGAATACACATGGGTATGTACCTACCTGAGCACACACACCCTTCCTGATCTCTAAGTAGCAATGCCAATTTCTTGGTCTTAAAAGCCCTAGATTTTCCCTCCCATACAAACAGAAGATTATGTGAGTACCTGTCTCCCTTGTGTTTGATCTTCTTGAGGTAGCAGGCATTATCCTAATCACTTTCTTTTTCCTCCTTTCCTGGCACAAACCCCTCCTCACCTGTCGGTCTTTGCAGATCACCTAAGGTTCAACAACAGTTGTTCCTGACAGCCCAACATGTGCTTCTTACTCTTCTTCCCTTGAAAGTGGGGGGAGAGTTGCCGTCCAACATCCCCAGGTGCCCAGTCTAATCACCACCTATTCATCTGCTAGGACTCCAGGTCTTAGAACCACACCCAGAAACTTTATTCTCAGCATTTGAGGGCCTTCCCTGAAGCTTAGCTCTCAAAGGCTGGTCCCATACTCTGCTCTTGTCACCAAACACCCACTGACTGTGAATCTATCGGAGGACCCTGAAGGCAATGGATACTGCGTGAAAGGGGGCAAAAAACAATAGCAATGTCTTGAAAACTCATAGACATCTTTTGGTGTGTATGAATATTCTAGATGCTGAGACATAGCCCATATTTAGGTAAAATAACATTTAAAATTTGTCATAAGATATTTGACTGATCATAAAATAATGGGGTATATAAGGTTCCCATCAACATTCGAAGACTATGTAGATGAAAACAATTATTATTTGAGGATTACAATAGATGGAGCATAAAGGAAAAAAGCAAAGAGAGAGAATGTGAACAGTGAGAAAATCATTTACATACCACTTGTATGGGAAATGATCACTAGTGGTCATTTGGAAGTAAATTACCAAAGAAAAGGTGAGTCCATTGAGGAAGCTCAGGAAGGCCTGATTTGAGCTGGGAGATAGATACAGGTAGGATCAGAGTTCTCCCTGGTAGAGACTTAAAGGATGAATGGGAATTAACCAAGCAAGGTGTACTAATTAAATATAGACACATGTCTCTGGTCCCATCAACATTCAAAGAACATGTTGAAGAAAACAATTATTTGAGGATTATAATAGATGGAGCATAGAGAAAAAAAGCAAAGAGAGAGAATGTGTACAGTGAGAAAATCATTTACATATAACTTGTATTGAAAGCATTTCATCCTTCAGGTGATGGCAGAGTTCTGTTTAAGAGGAGTCATCGTGTGATTTCAGTAAAATCTTACGAAACCAGGAAAATCATGAGCAGTTCTTCACCAGATGGGGTCACTCCTGAAAAACCCGCACTTTCCTTTGAATATATATTTATGATTAACCCCATAACAATATTATCATGCTAAAGAGATGAGGGCATTTATGTAAAATTTGTTTAGCTTTTGAAAGCATTGCGGAGTAGGCAAATTTGTCATTTTGAAAGTTCATCCTTGTAGGAATTTCTGCTGCACATTTAGAGTGGTTATTTTCAATGATTAGAATTTGAGATAATTTTTTTCTCTGTATTGCTTAATTTATGCACATACTGTACTATAGTTCTGCTTAAATTTTCTACATGGATGAGTATTTTATTTTAAAACAGTAGGTTTAAAAGAAATGTTTTATTTGGGAAAAGAGAAAAAGAATAGGTCTAGGCTACCAGAGCACTATCAGTGTTCTTGCCTGAAGGCTATCGTGGCTAGTTTTAAATCTATCTCTTAGCCAGAAGCTTTAAAACAAAACATAATCTTCAACTGTTGTCTTCCTCCTCTTCCTCATCTCTAGGAGCTTTATCCACGAATGACAATAAGGAGGATGACAAGTTTGTTGGGGGCCTGTAACAAGGACACCTTCCCCTACCTACCAGGTGCCCCTGACTGTTGGATCCCACCAGTGTGGGGCACCTTCCATCAGCAGCAGCCTGTGACTTACTGCTACAGACTGTAAGTCTGCTCCAGTAGGGGCAGTTTATACCACCCGCAGGACTCCCTGCCTCACTCTGAGGCCTGCTAACTCATTGTGTTAGGAGAGCAGGCCCAGGCAGAGAGGTGCAGGCACAAATAAGGAATTCTGTCTTTATGACCCTCTTCTTGTGATCTGAATCCCAATTCCATTGCCTTCCCTACCAGGGGTCCTCAAACTTTTCAAACAGGGGGCCAGTTCACTGTCGCTCAGACTGTTGGAAGGCTGGACTATAGTTAAAAAAAACAAACAAAAAAAAAACCATGAACAAATTCCTATGCACACTGCACATATCTTATTTTGAAGTAAAAAAACAAAACGGGATCAAATACAATCACATTGCCGCATGTGGCCAGCTGGCAGTAGTTTGAGAACCCCTGCTAGCCTTTCAAATTGACCTCAGCTTCCCTCTGTCCATGGGTGCTTGACTTTCATTCTGGATATGGGATATTTAAATGGTTTGTTCCCTATCTTCTAGAGCAGGGCTGACCAACTATGGCCTGGAGGAAACATCTGGCCTGCAGTCTATTTTAGTAAATGAAGTTTCACAGGAACACGGCCACATGCATGCATTTTCATATTGTTTAGGACTGTTGTCATGGCACACAGCTGAGTAGTTGTGATGGAGACACATTGCCTACATCGCTAAAACACTTACTGTTTGTTCCCCTTATTGAAAGAATTTTCTGACTGCTGCAAACAGTTTTATGGATCACCAGTAGCAAGGGTAGAAATGCCTCCAAACTAATTCTACCTTGGGCAGGTTTCTCAAGGAAACTCAAGCCTGGTTCTAGTGGTCATTTTCCCAAGAAAGAACATGACTATTTATTAACACTAATTTTCTATGGGTTGCCAACATTAAAAATTCAGCTTAGCGTAGATGCTCAGGTTGGCATCAAGGTTATTTCACAAGCACATACTTTGGTCCTTGTTCCCTTTTGTACTTTTGTTACCCTAATCGTCATGTCATTTTCTTTTTTAGTATTCCTTAGTACTTTTTTGAAGGAAAGAAGTCTTATTTAAAATTCTCCCTACACACTGGAGTGGTTAAAAGCCAGAAAAGCTCCAGTAACCAGTGATGTGATAACTAGAATAGTGGCTGAAGAAGCTAAGGAAAAAGAAAAACAGAGCCCATGAGAAAGAAAAGACTATGCAATTGCCGTGAGCGGCTGGTGCATTTACTTCTTGCCAATGTAAATGTCAATATAGTTTCTGGAACCCAATCTGCTGCAGTGTAGGTACAAGCTTACATACTCCTCCAAGGCCACTAAGCCATGTGCATGGGAAAGACAGGTGACAAATACAGACTAATTAAATATGGACACATGCCTCTGGGCTCCTGTGCATTTGAAGTTGGGAAAAGATAGGTACCAACTACCTTTCCCGGGCAAAAGGAATATGGGCACGTGTCATAGTTCACAGATCCTACTATGAGAAGAGGCTCAGGAAGGAGACCGCAGACACTATCACAGGTTCTGTGTTGGTTGTAAGTGAGAAGTCAGTGAGAACCAAAGGTTTACATACATGAAATGCTGACAAGAATACTTCACTGGTGGCTTGGCGCCTGTAGCGCAGTGATTAAGGTGCTGACCACATGCACCGAGGCTGGCGGGTTTGAACCCGGCCCAGGCCAGCTAAACAACAATGACAACTGCAACAAAAAAATAGCTGGGTGTGTGGCAGGCACCTGTAGTCCCAGCTACATGGGAGGCTGAGGCAAGAGAATCTCTTAAGCCTGAGAGTTTAAAGTTGCTGTGAGCTATGATGGCACAGTACTCTACTGAGGGCAACATAGTGAGATTCTGTCTCAAAAAAATAAATAAATAAAATAAAGAAAGAAAAAAAAAAGAATACTTCATTGAGTCTAAGAACTTGCAATCTAATTTTCCAGCGTCAAGCATTTCAGAATGATTCACAGTATCTCTGAAGTGCAGTGTGTCTTACAGGTCCAAGCTTCCATACAATGCAAGAATAGCTTTTTCAGGTTTGTTCACCCCCTGTGCATCAGTGACAAACATGCCTTTTTCCCATTCTCATTTTCCAAGCATCTGCTTAACACCATGTTTCCCAAAGTGTAATATCTGCATCAGTAGTAGTTTTTTTTGTTTGTTTGTTTGTTTGTTTGTTTTTGGTGTTTATTTATTTATTTTTGTGTGTGTGTGATGAGAATGTGTCAAACGATCTATGAACCAAGTAGTAGTTTTCAACATGATTTTATGTAGGACTCAGATGATGATTTTTATTTGAAAAGCATATATCGATTTTACTAACACATGAGGTATCAATGTCATTGCTTAAGAAAAGACTAAGGAAAAGAAGTCTATTTTAAAATCAAAATGTAAATGGTTTACTTGCAGAAAAATGTGAGTGGAAGGGAAATAAATGAAGTCTGAAAACCATCACTCGGAAGTTTCCCCCATATGTCCACTACTGGAGAGCTATCACACCAGCCAGCCCTTCCTTTGTCAGGGTTTTTAGGGGGGAAATTGAACTTGATCCTAGATAACTACTCCATCCCCTTCCCCCACCTATCAGCCCCCACTCTTTCCCTCCTGGAAGGAATCCATGTGACAAGGTCCCAGGGATACCAGAGGCAGGTCTCTAGGGCATAGCAGTCCAATCATGAATGTTCTGCTCTGAGACACTGCATTTTTCATATGGGCCCAGGTCTCAGATGAGGCTCTGGTAAAGCTGCAGGGGTGATTTATAATCATACAACTTCTCATATCTCTCAGATGGAGGTGTTGGCAATGGAAAGCATTGAATAGGAGGTGAAGACCCACCTTCCCCACTCCAGCCCTTCTCCTTCATCTTTAATGTGTCCTAATTCTAAGGGAATAATACCTTTAATGTATCATTGAGTCATGCCATTTACAAGCATTCATTCAGTAGGCATTGAGTGCTTATGTTACCCCAAATCTCAAGGTACTTTCTGTAGACAACAGCCTCAGAAGCAAAGCCCCTTTTCCCTTCATTCCCCCTTAGAGCTGTGGTTCTCAACTGGGCATGGCTTTGCTTCCCAGAGGCATTTGTCACTGTGACAAAGCACAAGACAGTTACCCACAAGAAAGAATTATCTTCCAATGTACTCCATACTAATATGAAATCCATATATAAACAATTATATGCTCATAAGAACAGTAAAACACTCATATAGTCCAGTTTGGGGGTAGAGGGAAGCAGGAAGGGGAAGGAGGGAGGGAGGGAAGACAACTGGCAGAAGGAGGGAGATGAGGCGGGGTCTTAGCCAATGTGCACAATGCGAGGGTGTATAATACGCACCCTGGGGGACGGGCTCTTTTACAAATGGAACTTTACTCTGGAAGTGAGGACAATGTAACCTAAAAATGTGTACCCTCACATTAATTTCAAATAAAAAATAAATTTAAAAAAGGAAGAATTCTCTGACTCAAAATGTCAATAGTGCCAAGGTTGAGAAACTCTGCCTTTGAAAAGTTAGCTGATAGCAGGAAGATTTCAAATGTAAAAGAAAGAGAAAATCAGGAGCAATCATTCTCTTACATGGAAATAACCTCCTGGAAGACTATTTCAGATACACTGTTTAGGTGTGGACTCTGGCCATATACAGCTAGGGTTATTTCTCATCAAGATTCATTCACTCTTGACACTTCTGTCTTCTCCCATTATTTCTGACTATTCTTGCTCTAGGAACCTATTTCTTGGATTTTCCAAAATTCTGAATACTCCTTTGAGTTAGCCCTTACTTTGGTGGACTTCAGACTGTTCTTCCTAAATAGGTTTACAGCACCATAATTGAGATCATGATCCTGAAGTGAGGCTGCTTGAGTTTGAACCCTGGATTGGTCACTTAATAGGAAGGAAACCTTGAGAAAAACACTTGACTTCCCAAAGCTTCCTCCCCCACTTTTCTCAGATGGTGAAAATTGTGGCACAAGGCTTACGGTGCTGTGTGGGAGGACCAAGTGGGGAGAGGCATGTGAACCCCTTCTGGTGCCTGACACATGGCGAGCACTCCATCCATTTCAGTTGTGTTATCAGCGGCCAAGAATTCTGTGTTATCTTTGTATCTAGATTGTGGTCAACTGACTGGGGGAAGTGTTGCATAGTAACAGAAAAGTATTTTCTTCAGAGGCAGCTTTTGAAGCAAGGCTACATATAAGATAGCCACAAACTTTTGGAGCTGCAAGAAATCTTAATAAATCAGCTTTCTGACACTAAAGCCAGATTTCCTGGGTTGTAATCCTGATTCTACTATGTTCTTACTATGAGATTTTGGTCCACTCCCCTATAGTTTTGTGTGCTTAGTTTTCCTATAGATAATATGGGGATTGTAATAGGTATCTGGTTGATGGTTGTGAAGATTACTAAATTAATATGAGCAAAATACTTAGAAAATTCCTGATATACAGTAAACTTTAAATAAATGTAACTAACCATTCTTTTATTTCCCTCCTTTTACCTGTTATAATTTCAATTAAGAACAGTTTTCCTCTTCTCAGGGAAATAAATTGTTCCTATTAATAAAAAAAATTAATGTGGATATAAAAGATCAGTGATACCATAAGAAAAAGTATATAATTATGAAAGAGCCTATGTCAATTAAATAATAACAAAGATAGTCATTAGGATAAAAGATAGTTCTTTGGATAAAAGTTCACAATTGAGACAACCAAGTACCTAAGACTTTTGTCTGGGAATCAGGGCACCTGCAGATCTATCCTGTGACTTCACTCCACCTTACTTTCCTATTGTGAGGAACAGTTCCCACCAGGTGAATGTGCTACTTCCATTCCCATAACCTTCTGGAAAAGTGAGCAAATGTTTAAGTTTAATACTGAGTTATCTTCTGAAACCTGTTACAGAATTGAATTCTAAATTTAGATTTGTGAATTTGCAGTGAAATCAATTTTTGGCACCTGTGGCCATGGGAATCAGTGACCAATCTGGAAATATAAATACCTGTGTATCCAAAACCTTCATCCCACTCCCGGGTCCAGACGTGGTGAGCAGCCATGAAGACCTTCATCTTCCTTGCTTTCCTGGGAGCTGCGGGTGAGTCTTTCATTGAGGGAATCATCAGATGTCTATAATCTACTTGAGTTTGCACTTCGTACTTTGGAAGACAGCGAGGAAAGCTGAATCTGGTCTCTGTACTTGAGAAGTTTAAAATGTTGAAGCAACAATGTACAGCACTTATGTTTGTTAATTAAACATCACTTCTTGAAGGAAAACCACAATGAGCAGAAATGATCAGGGTGGAAGACACAAAGAATCCAGAACTTGCTCTCAACTTCTGGGTAGATTTTTGAGAAAAGGAGAGAAAAGCAAAGGATAGTCCACATTATGGAAGTGTTTTTCTTGACTGTTCTAAGAATTTGTACTTAATAAATGGAACTGATATTGGGCCCCCTGAAGAGGCTGTCAGCATCACAGCCTAAGTCTTTTCTATACTAAAGGCCAAGTGATTTAGAGCCAGGGAGTATTAACACACAAAGATATTTCATTTCTAATGAATAAAAAAAAAAAAAAAAAAAATGAAATCTCCATGGTATAAGAAACATATCATTCAATCATGAAAAAAAAAAAGACTATTTCTACCTTTTTACTACTAAATTTCATACTGCTGAAACTTAATACTTAATTTCCCCAAATTGAGCAGTTATAAATTCAACACAGCTGCCTACATGTCTAAAAAAACTGTTTCCTAAAATAATTTTAAAATTTTTGAACAATGGGGCTCTTATAGCCACAAACTTTTGGAGCTACAAGAAATCTTAATAAATCAGTGGGGGAGACTTCACAATGATGAATAAAGTGATAAATGTTAGGAATATAATTGGGGTAACAGGAAAAGTTGGAAAGGGAAATCTTACAATGTTCTAAATGTTTGCAAAATTTTTAGGCTGGAACCAAGAAGAGAAATTGGGAGAGCAAAAAGATAATATTACCCATTTCCTTCCAGGCCAGAGCATTCTCAGGTGGTTTCTAAAAAATTCTTCTAAAAGAATTCAATTATGTGACAGATAGAAGATAAATCAGTATTAACTCAGTATTAGTAACATCTGCCTCATACCAGTGTTCCACCAACTATGACAAAAATCAGCACGATTTCTGAAAACCTTTGCACCTAACTGCTGAGCAGAGTTCTGTGTAACAATTATTCTTTATATCCTCATGCAGTGGTCCTCAGGGCATTTATTAGATAAAGAGTCTCTGATCTTTGTGTGTGGGGGAGGAATACTCTATCTTTTTTTTTTAATTTATTTATTTTTATTATTAAATCATAGCTGTGTACATTAGTACAATCAAGGGGTACAATGTGCTGCTTTCATACACAATCTGAAGTGTTCTCATCAAACTGTTCAGCGTAGCCTTCATGGCATTTTCTTAGTTACAGTATGTAGGCATTTGTATTCTGCATTTAGTAAGTTTCGCCTGTACCCATTCCAAGATGCACTATACATGTGGCCCCACCCATTACCCTCCCTCCACCAAAACCTCCCCCCTCCCTTCCTCTTCCTTGGCCCTTTCCCCATAGTCTTGTGCTATTGTTGTGCTATAGCCTTCATATGAAAGCTACAATTTAGCTTCATAGTACAGCTGAGTACATTGGATACATTTTCTTTCATTCCTGAGATACTTTGCTAAGAAGAATATGTTCCAGCTCCATCCATGTAAACATGAAAGAGGTAAAGTCTCTATCTTTCTTTAAAGCTGCATAATATTCCATGGTATACATGTACCACAGTTTGCTAGTCCATTTGTGGGTTGGTGGGCACTTGGTCTTCTTCTATGACTTAGTAATTATGAATTGGGCTGTAATAAACATTCTGGTACAGATGGCTTTGTTATATTGTGACTTTTGGTCTTTTGGGTATAAACCTAGTAGAGGAATTATAGGATCCAATGGCAGATCTATTTTTAGGTCTCTAAGTATTCCCTAAACATCCTTCCAGAAGGAAAGTATTAGTGTGCATTCCCACCAGCAGTGTAGAAGTGTGCCCTTTCCTCCACATCCATGCCAACATCTCTGGTTTTGGGATTTTGTTATGTGGGCT
>CAUYPK010131031.1:0-43324 GCA_963574355.1 Loris lydekkerianus | reverse complement strand
TGAATTTCGGCTCTTTGCCTCTTATCATTATTTTGTATACTGTGGCTCTTTGCCAAGTTTGGATTTTGTTATGCTGCTTCTGAGGAGGGACCTCTGAGGAGTGATCTCTGAGCGCGTAGTCGAACTTGTTCGCCACCCCTGTAATATGCAAAGGAAAACCTCACCCTGGCTACCACTTTATTTAGAACAGCAGTTCTCAACCTGTGGGTCGTGACCCACAGGAACTGTATTAAAGGGCCGTGGCATTAGGAGGATTCACTGAAGAAGGGAGGTAAGTTTTTACCTGTTTGTTCCTAACCATCTCCAGCATTTGGAGAGCTTCTCAGTGTTCACAAAACACTTCCCCACTCATCCTCTCAGTTGAACCTCATGTCCACTTCATAGTACAGATGAGGAGAACAAAACTTAAAGGGCTCAGGGCATGTGCCCAGGGTCACACAGTAAGAATTAAACTAGGACTCCAACCTTTGACCCTCTGGAGACCTCCTGTGACTTAGAAGCAGCAAATCAACTTACTGGAGACCGATTGGGTTGAACAGATTTGAGAAGTTTTACAGTGACAATATTCTGAGAAGACCCCAGGAACATGAATATCATAAAACAGGGATATTACCAAAGGAAAGCAAAAGGACACGGAAAGATTCTGGAATTTGAAGCCTGACTCTCCCTTAATAACACAAAGTCACATTTCTTAGAGAGGTGTGACTTCTGTTTAATTCCTTTCTGCCACACTAGAATGTTAACTTCATGAGGACAAGAGCCCCAGGCCTGCTGGTTGCCACTAAATTCCCAGCACTCAGCCTGGTGCCTGGCACACAGCAGGTGTTCACAGATACCTATTGAATTATGTACCTTAATCTAAGCAAGTTACTGGTCCCCAGTGAGCCGTGACTTTCTCATTTGCAAAATAGGCCAAATAAGCATGAGTTTGAAAGATAGTGAGGCAAATAAAGAAGAAATGGTAACTTCTCAATAACAGGTAGTTCCTGGTATGCCTGTCTCCGGGCTTTGCCAGCTCACGGGCTGCCCCCGGAACACGTGTTCTGGAAGGGAAGCTGTGCCACAGGCAGGAGTGGGTGCGTGTGAGGTGGTGCTGTCATTCCTGAGCCACGCTGACACAGTATGACGCAGCTGTGAAAAATGACATTGCTATTCAGACTGAAAACCCACTTCTCTCATTTTTAATGTCCTGCCAATCGAAATCTCAGCCTCTTCAAAGGAATGCATGGCCCATCCATATTGTCCCAGTTAGCAGCTACGTTTTCTTAAAGAAACAAACATTTCTAGCCAAGCAAAGTAGTGTGTGCCTGTACTCCAGTTCCTTGGGAGGCTCAAGTAGGAGGATCACTTAAGCTCAGGAATTCAGGACCAGCCTGAGCAACAGGGAGAGATCCCTTCTGAGAGAGAGAGAGAAGGGAAGAAAGAAAGGGAGGGAGGGAAGGAGGGAAGAAGGGAGGGAGGGGGAGGGAGAAAAAAAGAAAAGGAAAAAAAATTGAAAGAAACATTTCTGCTTGCTAAGCAAAAGCAAAAAGAAATTTAGTAAACACACAACCATCTGATCAACAATCAGGCCCCAAGCTGATTGCTTAAGATGGATTTGTTATGGACCAAAATGTAGCATTTAGACCTTTCCAACCTGGCCCCTCTTTGCCTGTCCAGTGTAAAAAAAGCAGCAGATTGGAATGGAAGAGCCTAGACTATAGTCTCAGACCTAATTTCAATCCCAGTTCCATCATTTACAGGAATGTAGCTTAGAAAATGTCCTATGCAAGCCTCAGTGTCCCCATCCACAAACAAAATGCATACAAAGTGCCTAGAAAAGTACCTGGCTAGTAGCAGTTATCAAATGAATGCCACACGGAGGACATCTGTAAACACCAATTGGGCACCTGCTGTGTGACGGGCAGTGTTCTAGACCCTGAAGATGCAGAGAGGAATGAGATCTTGCCCTTGAGGAGGTTACTGCTGAGGGAGGGAAACCTTTGCTTTGATGAGGGAGTCCCTGGGGAGATGGACCCGGCCCAGCTGGGAGACACAGAGAAGGGCTTCTGGGAAAGTAGCGCCTGAGCTGAATCTCTCGGGGCAGAAAGTTGCAGAGACATTCCAGGCAGTGGTAAGAATAGCACAGAAAAACAGCTTTCCCAGGGAAAGCTAGTGAGTGCAGCAGACAGAGCTAGCAGGCAGGCACAGCCCAGTCGAGAAGAGCCGGGGTGCCACTTCCACGCGTATTAGCTTCTAGGGAGAACAGAGCAATTTAGCACAAATGGCACAGTTTAAAGTAAAAGACACGTATTCTGTCACCATTTCAGAGACTAGAATTCCAAGATCAAGGTGTCGGCAGGTGGATTCCTCTGGGAGGCTCTGCGGGAGACCCTGGCCCCTGCCCCTCTCTCAACGCCCACCTGCACATCCCTCCAATCTCTGCCGGCACTTTCCATGGCATTCTCCCTGGCCTCTCTGTGCCCAAATTTCCATCTCACAGGGGCCATCCCACCTCACTGTGAGTTCATCTTAACCTGATTACATCCACGAAGGCCCTATTTCCAAATAAGGTCATATTCATAGGACTTGAATGTATCATTTTGGGGGATACAACTCAACCCATAACACAAGGTAATGGGGAGTGAGGGGAAGAGTGTTCTATTTAGGAAGGCCCCTTGGACCCTGGTGGGAGGGAGAGATGATGAGAGATCTGCTGCTTTGGCCCTCAAAAGCTCCCAGACAAATGGCAGCACACGCTCACACAAGCACACACACAGGGGCTGAGCATTATTTCAGGCTGCCCCTTATCTGCATGACTGTCCTTCAAAATATAGTTTCCCTGGGTCTTTGGGTCTTCATTTCTGAAGGCCCCTGTGTCATGTAAAACTTAAACAAACTGCTTATGCTTTTTCCCCTCTTGTTAATCTAGCCTTGTTATTGGGGTGTCATCCATGAACCCATGATGGATGAGGGAAGAACTGTTTTCTCCTCTACAACCTTCATCCCAATTTCCTCATTTATTTTTCAGACTTTTTGTGTAACATTTGGGTTAGCCATCTCAAATCCTTGCTTTTTAAAATAAGAAGGGGAATAACACCAAAAAGTATGTAAAGTGGAGGCAGAGTTTCCTGTCCCTTTCACCTCAGTTCTGCATCCTCTGAGGTTTGTAAATTGCATGCGACCATCAGTTGAGTCACCATGAGTGGTCGCAGCAGGCTGACCTCCACAGAATCAAAGCCCTCTGCACACAGTTCTCTGGACACTTGGCATATTCCATAAACTCCCAGCAGGCTCTCTATCTCCAGAGCTTTCCAAGGACATGCCTGCAGCAAGAGTCATCCTGGCACCAGACACCTCTGACAGATGTTGCCGGCTGCCATGTGAGAGAGGGAGGCTGAGATAGAGCAGCAGACGTGGCAGGCTCTTCATCTCACATCAAGTCACTGTTGTGCTAGTACGGAGATCAATTCTTCTCCCTTAGCGCCAGATCACTTCAGGAGTGTTTAGACATAGGCACAGAATGTCAGAGCTGGAGAGGACCCTGGACGCCCACTAGCCCAAGCCCTTGGTAATACAGATACTTGGGCTCAAGGCCAGAGGGCACAGGCAGCAGGGAATCATGGGAAGGGCTTGTTGAGCGCCCACTCTCTCCTGGCCGTGAGCTGTGTTCATCCATTCATAACACTACGCGTGGCAAATCTGCTCACCGCCTGCTACATGCAGGGCCCATGCTAAGAAAGGGAGACACACCTGGGGACGAAGCTGGCATTGTCCTATCTTCACAGCATCTACAGAACAACAGGCTTTCTACGATATTAATTAATACACCCCTGCAAGGTGCGGTCAGGTCTTAGAGATGAACGTGACCCATTGCACACACTGCTCTTCTCTGAGAATTGGAAGAATAAAGAAAACAATGTTGCCCTCTGTGAATTAAATATAAACACTTCTTTGAGAATCACATTGACCAGAAGAAGGCAGCAGAGACACTCAGACCTGGAGGCCCTGGCTGGCATCTGCGTGAAGGTGCTACTATTACTATTTCTAAAGAAGACGGTATCCTTCTGAAGGGGTCTGGGTCAGGCACGGAGATAAGAACATGGTAACAATGTTTTGTTTAGGAAAAGGTCACACAGAGCCCCAACTCTCTTGTGGGTATCTGCCCTGTTTTCTTCAAAGGAAATTGAAAGATAAGACTCTATTCCTCAATTTCAGAAAAAATTGGATTTTTTTCTAAATTGGTCCTCTTTTAATGAGTTGATTCTATCAAACAAGGCTGAACGCAGCTTCTAGCAGGCCCTAAGCTGGGTTCTCCAAAGGCACACTTTGGAAGGGCTATCCTGTGAGACATTTCACGCTGCCCATGAAGGGAGTGCGTTCACCAACGTCATGTGAGGAGGAACGCTGGTGTCAAACCAACCTGGGTTAAGCCCTGGCTCCACTAGTGGAAGCCCTGTGACTTTGAGTAAGCCACTCACTTTTTCCCTAGACATTTCCTTTTTCTCACCTATGCAATGAGAATGATTAAAATTATTGTTCTATGCCTTGGCACCTGTAGCTCAGTGGCTAGGGCACCGGCCACATACACCAGGGCTGGGGGGTTCGAACCCAACCCGGGCCTGCCAAACAATGACAACTACAACAAGAAAATAGCTGGGTGTTGTTGTGGGCACCTGTAGTCCCAGCAACTTGGGAGGCTGAGGCAAGAGAATTGCTTAAGCCCAAGAGTTTGAGGTTGCTGTGAGCTGTGATGCCACAGCACTCTACCCAGGGTGACATAGTGAGATTCTGTCTCAAAAAAAAAAGAAAGAAAGAAAAGAAAAGAAAAGAAAAGAAAAGAAAAGAAAAGAAAAAAAGAGAAAGGAAGTATGGAAGGCAAGAAGAGAGGGAGGAAAGAAAGAGAAAAGTAAGAAGGAAGGAGGAAGAAAGAAAAGAAAGAAGAGAGAGGAGAAAGAAAAAGAGGGAGAGATAAAGAGAAAGGAAAGGAGGAAGGACAGAAGGAGGAAGGGAGGGAGGGAAAGAAAGAGAAAAAGGAAGGCTAGAAGGATGGAAGGAATAAAGGAAAGGAGTAGAATCTCTTTCCAAATTTCAATGCTGACTGTCATTCCCCTGTTTAAATCCGTACATTGGACGTAGTTGTTCAAATTCCTTGCAGGGCAGCTCAAGTCCATCATAATCCTACCCAGCCTTATTCTACAATCTTCATATCCTGCCATGTGCTGGGTCATTTTCTTCTTCCTTAGCCTTATACGTGCTGTCTGTTCCGCCACACGGAACTTTCCACTACTTCCAGAATGCCTTAGGGTCTTTCACATCTCTCTTCTTTCCAAAGGACTTGGCAAACCCCTCAGTGAGCTTCGAATTCCAATCCAGGCAGGTCACCTCCCTTCTCCCTAGGTGATGTCCTCCTGCAACTCGTCTCAAGCTAGGCACACCCTTCTGTGCTTTCACTTCTTTAGCACAACAATTTCCCCCACTATATTGTAATTGTGTGATTAAGTGCCTGTCTTTACGACTAGACTGGAAGCCCTCCCAGGGAGAACAATGTCCGATTCACATTTTAGTCTCCAACATAAAGTAGCACAGGTCCTGGCACTACGTATATACCTGTAAAAACTATTTTATGTATGTATGTATGTATGTATTTTTAAGGCAAGCATGAAACAAAGTTTATTGAGTAATAGGCTTAAAGAGTAAGAAAGCTTAAGAAACAGAATACATTCACCATAGACAGTGAACTGGCCTCCATTGCCACAGCAAGTAGGCAAAGAGGCCTATAAAAACTATTTTAGATAGCTCAGGAACTAAAGAAAAGGTAAGTCAATGAATGAACAGGCCAAGTAAGAATAGATACATACACACCTGGCTCAGCGCCTGTGGCTCAAGCGGCTTAGGCGCCAGCCACATACACCTGAGCTAGTAGGTTCGAATCCAGCCGTGGCCCGCCAAACAACAATGACGGCTGCAACTAAAAAATAGCCGGACGTTGTGGCGGGTGTCTGTAGTCCCAGCTACTTGGGAGGCAGAGGCAAGAGAATCGCTTGCGCCCAGGAGTTGGAGGTTGCTGTGAGCTGTGATGCCAGGGCGACAGCCTGAGGCTCTGTCTCACAAAAAAAGAAAAAAGAATAGATACACCCTTGACCACCTGCTACGCGGTGGCTTCAGCACCGCCCCTTTCGGCCCCGCCCCCTCTGCCCGTCGGAACTACATTTCCCAGAAGGCCGCGCGTCCTGGGCACGCGCAGCGGAGCGCTCGGAAGCTGCGACGCCGAGTTTCACTCTGACTGCCTTCTTCAGAGTGTCGGAGCCACAGCCGGAGCTCTGTCCAGGCCGAGCCGGAGCTGTACCTCGAGCGCGGCGGTACCCTCAACCTGCCCCCTTGCCCTCCACAGCCTTGGTGAGAGGGCAGGCGAGCTACCTGCTCGACGCTAGGGTTGGAGTCCCGAGCGCGAGAGTGGCTGGGGAGAGACTGAGCCGAGCTGGAGCCGGAAGGGGGCGGGCGCGGGAGGGAGGGAGGGCTGGGCCGGGGCGGCTGAAGAGCCCCGGGGTCCCGGGGGATTGACACTATCGGTTTGGGGCCCGAGGTCCTGGAGGCAGTAGTTCGGCTACTTGGGAGGCGCGAGGAGTTTAGGGTAGGACTGGGTGCTGGGAGCGGGAAGGACGCAGCTCCTGGGAGTTTGGGTCTGTCGGAAGCAGTGTACGTACCCCTTTCCCACAGGACCTGCGGGAGGCGGTGGTGATACTGCCACCAGGTTACCTGGAGAAGATGTCTGTTCTGCCGGGGTGTACGGGAAGGGCTCACCGGTTTGGGGGCTTTACTTTGGAGGAGTTTTCTTTCCTAACTGTGCTTCATGCCTCTCAAGTGGGGTCCACCTTCCCGGAAGTTCTTGTTTCCTGGGGCCCTGAGTCCCTTCTGGGGGTCGTGTAATGTGTGCTGAAGAGGATTTCGAACTCTTCCTTTTTCTGGACCTGCGCTTTCATCATCCCGTCTTTCTCAGTCAGCCGCTGTGCTGCACGCTGCCTCCACTTTTCCTAAGCGCCTACCTCGATGGAATTAGGATGTATACAGACGCTTGGACCCCTGAGAAACTCAAAATATTTCTGCGTGCCATCCTATCTCCTCCAGAGTTGTAGAAAGTGGACTTTCTGGTAGCCAAAATCTTACTTAAGCCACCCGGATAACTAGGTCTTTTGTTCATTTGCTGTGTGACCTTGGCCAAATATTTACCCTCTCTGGTGTATTGATTTCCGAGATGGCTATACTGCCAGACTGGCTTGTGAAGTCCCTTTAGGCCAGCGGTTCTCAACCTGTGGGTCGTCACCCCTTTGAACTGTATTAAAGGTTTGCAGCGTTAGGAAGGTTGAGGAGCACTTTTCTGTGAAAGGGCTCAGGCTTTTTTTTTTTTTTTTTAACCATCTCCTTAATTAAATGGGCAGAGGAAGACTATTGTACCTTCTGCTCAGCCCAGGCTGTTGGAAAATAAATCTGGTGCTTTTCAGTCCCCAGTCACAGCACATGGATCCAACATCTGTGCACTCATTTTTACTAACTGCTGTTTCTCAATTTAAAATCTGATTATCTTCTTCCTTTTTGGCAAAGGTGCCTTGGAATTTGTGTTGCTGAGTCAGCAAGCCTTTCACATTTGCCTGGTTTTTGTTGTTTGCAATTTATATCAAGATGGGAACTCAAACAAGTCATTCCTCCTGAAGATCTACTGTCTCCATCAAGAAGGGACAGTTTGTGCCAGCTCTTCAGGGAGAAAAGGTGAGAGCCATGGGGACTTTGCTGCCTTGTCAATCTGGTTTTCAGTAGAGGAAATGGGTCCTGGGGAGGGTGGAATTTGAGATCTTCAGGATGAAGGAGAGCCCTGGAAGTTGATTGTTGATTGCCAACTGTCTCAAATAAATTCAGGTGGCTTCTTGCCAACTGTTTCTCCTGTTTAACCGGTCTTGGAGGATAGTTTTGACTTTAAGACATGCTTTATGGGATGAAGGACACAGGTTATGATTTTTCCATTTGAACTGAAAATTTTCATTTCTTTTGTTGCATAAACCTTTACTGGGTGCTGGACAGGATCTTTTTCTTCTGGGAGCTCATCAATTGGAAAACAGACAAACCATAGTTAAATGACATGTCAGTGTGGTATGTGTGAAGCTGAGGGAATCCCAGGCCCTCCTTCCTACCTCCAGGATAGGGTAGGAAGAAGAAGGTAGGACTTAGAAAGTGGGGCAAAATAGCCTGGCAGGGGAGTCAGCATTTGCAAAGTCATGAAGTCACCAGGGCACAGCTACTATAAGTAGCTCAGTGTGGCTGCAACAGCACGGGGTGAGGGTGGGGAGTAGAGGAAGCTGGACAGGTAGACAGACTGCTGAGCATGAAGGGTTTTGTGGGCCATTCGAGGGGTCTGGGAGTGGAAGAATTTTAGCCGAATTCCATTAGGAGTATTTTAAAGGATCACACTGGCTGGAAAGTGGAATAGATTAGATCGGATTATTCTCTGTCCCCTTATACAATGCTAGCTTCTGGTAGAGGAGAAGGGAATGAAACATTTTGCCTTTAGTTGCTCACAGTCCAACTGAAGAGATCAAATGGACATAAAGAATTGTAAAGTACAGATGGAATGCTATGGAAATTGAGAGGGTGCTTTCTTTCTATGGGGCACCTCAAGGCATTCTGGAGGTGCTATTTAAATTGGGCCTTGAGGCTCTGCGCCTATAGCTCAGTGGCTAGGATGCCAGCCGCATACCCTAGCGCTGGCGGGTTCGAACCCAGCCCGGGTCTGTCAAACAGTAATGACAGCTACAACAAAAAAATAGCTGGGTATTGTGGCGGGAACCTGTAGTCCCAGCTACTTGGGAGGCTGAAGCAAGAGATTGCTTAAGCCCAAGAGTTTGAGGTTGCTGTGACACTATGGCACTCAACCAAGGGCGACATATAGTGAAACTGTCCAAAAATAAAAAATAAATAAATAAATTGGCCCTTGAAAATATGGGTAAAGTAAGTATAGGGGGCCAAGTGGGTTTGAGGTGGAGCAGAGGCCTGGCGGTCACTTAAACTCTGGGAGGGATCATAGAGGAGTAGAGGTGAGAGGGATTGAAGGGAAGTGCACTGGTATATCTTGTTGGGAGGGAGGGACCGTATTGTGATGGACTTTGACTTGTCATCCTAAGGACTTAGTACTTTATTCTGGAGAGGCGTGGAAGATTCAGAATCAGAACTGTACTTCAGGAAGTGTAATCTTTCACTTTCTGTTTGAGGTGGAGTAGGAGGAGAGATAAGAAATGGAGAACCCATTAGGGAGGGAGTACTTTATTAAGGTACAAAGGTCCCCATCAAATGCTAGCAGTGGGGGCTGAGGAGGTGAGGAGAGCAGACTGGGCAGTTGCTGAGCTGTAGGGGAGGGGGTTGAGGAGGAGTGGTAATCTCGGGTTTTTCTCCTGGCTGCCTGGGGTGGAGAAGAGCTGGGTAATCCAGGGACAAGGACAAGTAGAAAAGATGAGTTTGGCTTTAGATGTGTTGAAAGTATGTCAGAGGCCAGTCGGCTAGGGAGAAAAGATAAGGGCTAGGGAGAAAAGAAAGATTTCTTTCCTTCTTTCTTTCTTTTCTTTTCTTTTCTTTTCTTTTTTTTTTTTAGAGACAGAGTTTCACTATGCTGCCCTCGGTAGAGTGCCCTGGCTTCTCAGCTCACAGCAACCTCCAACTCTTGGGGCTTAAGCAATTCTCTTGCCTCAGCCTCCCGAGTAGCTGGGACTACAGGCACTTTCCACAACACCCAGCTATTTTATGCTTGTAGTTGTCATTGTTTGGCTGGTCCTGACTGGGTTTGAACCCACCAACATCCGTGTATGTGGCTGGTGCCCTTAGCTGCTGAACTGTAGGCGCTGAGCCAAAAGATACTGTTAATTCCACAAATACCTCCTGAAATTCTGTGTGCTAGGGTTTGTGCTTGGCATTTGGAATACAAAGATGAATTCAGCAGTTTCTTTAGTGTTTGCTTTATGAGAACTAGATTAATACACACTCGGAGTTCATGCATGGCCTACTTTTCTTTATTAGTTATTTTTAATAAATGTAGTAAGCTGTGGAAGTCTAACCACCCAAAACAAAAGCTATACATCTAATCATTTCATTTCATTTTTTTTTCTGTTCTCATCCTGAGGTAACTAGTATCTCCTTATGTTCATTTTTATATAGTTTTATCATACTTGTGTATTTCTAAGGAAAGCAAAAAAAATTTATGTTGTTGAGATTTGTTAGGTGATAATCCTAGCACTCTGGGAGTCTGAGGTGGGTAGATTGCCTGAGCTTATGAGCCCATCCAGAGCGAGACCTCATCTGTAAAAATAGCCAGGCTTTGGGGTGTCACCTGTGGCTCAGTGGGTAGGGTGCTGGACCCATCTACTGAGGGTGGTGGGTTCGAGCCCGGCCCAGCCAAACTGCAACAAAAACATCAGGCGCCTGTGGTCCCAGCTACTCGGGAGGCTGAGTCAAGAGAATCGCCTAAGCCCAAGAGTTGGAGGTTGCTGTGAGCTGTGATGCCACGGCACTCTACCCAGGGCGATAAAGTAAAACTCTTTCTCAAAAAAAAAAAAAAAGATTTATTAGGTGGATGCCATGGCTCATACCTGTAATCTTAGCTCTGTGGGAGGCCAAGGCTGGGGTGGGGTGCCTCGAACTCAGGAGTTTAATACCAACCTCAGCAAAAGCAAGACCCCATACTAAAAATTGAAGAACAGGCCTGGCAAGGTGGCACATGCCTATAATCGTAGCACTTGGGAGGCTGAGGTGGGTGGATTGCTTTTTTTTTGAGATGCCCTTGGTAGAGTGCTGTAGCATCACAACTCACAGCAACCTTGAACTCTTGGGCTTAAGCAATTCTCTTGCCTTAGCCTCCCAAGTAGCTGGGACTAAGGGCGCCTGCCATAACACCCGGCTATTTTTTGATTGCAGTTGTCATTGTTATTTAGCCGGCCCAGGCCAGGCTCGAACCCACCAGCTTGTTACTTGTGGCCGGCGCCCTACCCACTGAGCTACGGGTGCTGCCTGACCAACTGTTCTTAATTTTAACATAGTAAAATGTGTTTTTTTCATTTATCCTTGGTGTTCTATGTCTTGTTTGAAAAATCTTTTCTCGATTATCTTTGCCTTTAAGAAGCTTATGCTTTCCTTAGTGGAGAAGATGGGATAGATAATTGCATTCAGATATCACATGGACTTTTTTTTTTTTTTTTGAGACAGAGTCTTATTTTCTTGCCCTCAGTAGAGTGCCATGGCATCATAGCTCACAGCAACCTCAAAGTCTTGGGCTTAGGCGATTCTCTTGCCTCAGCCTCCTGAGTAGCTGGGACTACAAGTGCCCACCACAACGCCTGGCTATTTTTAGAGATGAGGTCTCACTATTGCTTAGGCTGGTCGTGAACTCATGAGCTCAGGCAATCCACCTGCCTTGGCCTCTGAAAGTGCTAGGATTATAGGCATGAGCCACTGGGCCCAACCATCACATGGGCATTGATCGTCAGAAGTGGTCACTTCTGTCTGCAGAGCAGGAGTGAATATAGGAAAGATTTCATACAGCAGAGAGTCTTAAGCTGGCAATTAAGAGATGAGTAAGTGGATAGGTGTGATGGACATTCTGGGGAAGTAGTAAAAGGCATGAAGCAGCCTGGCCCATTCTGAGCACTGCTAGGAGGTCCAGATGGCCAGAGCTGAGGGTTTGAAGGGCTTAGGCAGGAACATCATGAAGACAGATTGGAGTGATCTTTGTGCAGGGGATTACTGAAGCCATGGGAACAGGTACCAAGAGTTCAGGGGAATGTAAAGAGGAAAGAGATATAGGTGAAGGTCTGAAATCCTGATCCAGACAAAGTTATCTATCAATGCCTGATGTGGCTCGTGGGGAACACCTGGGGTTCCTGGCTTTGGGTCCTGATGTGTGCTGTGCTGTTAGATGCTCTATTTCTTTTTTCTTCTTTTTTGTTTTAGAGATAGTCTCACTTTATTGCCCATGAATGCTGTATTTTATCCTAGGGCATTGGGCAAAGGCTGACCTGTGTGCAAAGGACTGGGCATATTGTTGACAAGGCTAGCCAGAGGCATGGTGCTCTCTTTGTTCTTGATAGAAATGTGTTATGGATGGCAGTGAGTATGGTGCTGGCCCCAAATACTGAGGGTGGCAGGTTTGAACCCAGCCCTGGCCAAACTGCAAAAAAAATAGCTGGGCGTTGTGGGTGCCTGTAGTCCCCAGCTGCTCGGGAGGCTGAGGTAAGAGAATCGCTTAAGCCCAAGAGCTGGAGGTTGCTTTGAGTTGTGACGTCACAACACTGCCAAGGGCAACAAAGTGAGACTCTGACTCTTAAAAAAAAAGGAAAAGAAATAATGTGTGTTCCGAGATGTATTTCTCAACTATTGGAGCGTGGAAGCATAGTGCTAGGTGTTGGGAAGTGGCAAGGCAGGGATGTCCCTTTGGCCCATGGGCCAAATCCAGTCCATTGCTGTTTTTATTCATAAACCGTTATTGGAGCACAGTCACTCCCATTAGTTTATACTTGTTTTATTTTCTTTTGGTTGTAAAACAGGGTCTCTCTGTGTCACCCAGGCTAGAGTGCTGCGGCATCACCATAGCTCATTACAACCTCGAACTTAGGCTTGAGTGAATCTCTTGTGTCATTCTCTAGGAGTCGTTAGGGCTGCAAGTGTTGGCCAGGCCTGGCTAATTTTTCTATTTTTTGTAGTGAAAGGGTCTTGCTCTTGGCTCCTGAGCTCAAGCAATCCTCCAGCCTCCAAGAGTGCTGAGGTTATAGGTGTGAGCTGCTGTTCTGAGCAAGTTTATGCAGGTATGGTGGCAGAGTTGAGTAGTTGCAGACTTTTTTGGCTTTTTATAGGAAGAGTTTGCCGTCCCTTGCTACAGGGAGTAGTGGTAACTGTAGTTATTCAGAGAGTACTACTGTTCAGCTACTTCTGTGGTTCAGGTAGTTGTTACTGCTTGGATCATGGATCTAAGTCTGGCCTACAGATGTTGCCATCTTTTCTGATTTTCAAAAGAAGCTAGAAATTTAGATTTTTTTTTTTTTTTTTTTTTTTTTTTTTGAGGCAGAGTTGCTCAGTATGTCACCCTCAGTAGAGTGCCATGGTGTGGCGTCATAGCTCACAGCAAACTCTTAACTCTTGGGCTTAAGGGATTCTCTTGCCTCCGCCTTCCAGGTATCTGGGACTGCAGGCACCCACCACAATGCCCATCTATTTTTTGTTGCAGTTGTCATTATTGTTTAGCTGGCCTGGGTTCGAACCCGCTGGCCTTGGTGTAATGTGGCTGGTGCTGTAACCACTGTGCTACGGGTGCCAAGCTGAAATTTAGATTGTTTTTTTTATGGTGAATATGCTAATTTTTAAGTATCAGTTCTATTTATTTATTTTTCTAGAGACAGGGTCTTGCTCTTGCCCAGGCTGGTGTTGAACTGAGTGCAAGCAATCCACCCGCCCCAGCCTCCCATAGTGTTAGGATTACAGGTATGAGCCACCATGCCTGGCCTAGTCCCTTGTATTCTTGGGCAAGTTAACTTCTCTTCTCTTGTCCCATTTTCCTCAGTTATGAAATGGAGAGAATAAGTTATGTGCCATAACCCCCCACCACCACCATATTGTGGGTATCACCAAGAACATTACTAACAGTGCCTGGCACATGGTAGCCATGGCACTCCCCCATTTTGGCCCCTGAGTAGGCCCTTAAATCAGTCTCCACCCTCTGACTAGCTGCAAGTGGTCAGGTTGTTCTTGGTCAAGCAGGAGCCAACAGGGTTGTTCTTGAGGGGATGGTTGCCCAAAAAGGTAGTGTAGGTTGCTGGGGCCTGTGCCCTGGCTCCTGTGTCGCTTTCTGATCCTCATTTGGAAGGTTCTGTTCTGACCTACCCCTGAAGAGCTCAAGTTAGGCCTAAGCCAGAAGAGGAGTTGTCATTTCTTTCTAGCCACCCAGAGTGCAGGAGACATATATTTAGTTTCCCACTGTCTCTCAGAGACCTAGTAAGGACTGGGTAGCAGTGACCTCTTTTCAAGACAGCAACCTCAGGCCAGGCGAGGTGGTTCATGCTTATAATCCTAGCACTGTGGGAGGCTGAGGTGGGTGGATTGCCTGAGCTCACAGGTTCAAGACCAACTTGAGCCAGAGTGAGACCTCGTCTCTAAAAATAGCCGGGCATTGTGGCAGGCACCTGTAGTCCCAGCTACTCAGGAGGCTAGGCAAGAGAATCACTTAAGCCCAAAAGTTTGAGGTTGCTGTGAGCTGTGATGCCATGGCACTCTACCCATGATGACAAAGTGAGACTTGCCTCAAAAAAAAAAAAAAATAAATAAATAAATAAATAAAAAAGAAAACAGCCTTGTCTTGCAGTGCTCATAGGACTGCTGTAATAATTAGGTACCTGGATGGTTTGATCTTTGCATTTTCTTGGAACTCAGGGATGCGGGATATGTCCCCTGGCAAAGGGGTGTTACGGTAAGTTGACAAGACTTGTTATTGAAACCCCTCTAGGGTAGAAGTAGACACTTAAAGTAATAATGGTAAGTAACAGGTGGTGCTTTGGGGGTATATTTATGATCTTTTAAAAGTGTTTGGCATTTTAAAGAATTTTTTTTTTTTTTTTTTTTTTTTGAGACAGAACCTCAAGGTGTCGCCCTGGTTAGAGTGCTATAGCGTCACAGCTCACAGCAGCCTCCAACTTCTGGTCTTAAGCGATTCTCTTGCCTTAGCCTCCCAAGTAGCTGGTACTGCAGACACCCTCCACAATGCCTGGCTGTTTTTTGGTTGTAGTTGTCGTTGTTTGGCAGGCCTAGGCTGGATTCAAACCTGCCAGCTCTTGTATATGTGACTGGCTCCTTAGCCTCTTGAGCTATAGGTGCTGAGCCAATAATTTTTTTACTTGTTCACTTTGGAAAATGTGGAAAGAAGAATACTTGTTCACTTTGGAAAATGTGGAAAGTCCACATATATGTCAAACAAAAGGTCTCCTATAATTTCTCCAAAGACAGCCATTATTAACATTTTATTATTTTATTTTATTTTACTTTATATTTTTTGAGACAGAGTTTCAAGCTGTCACCCTGGGTAGAGTGCCATGAGCTGTGATGCCACTGCACTCTACCCAGGGTGACAGCTTAACCGTAAACTCTTAGGCTTAAGTGATTCTTTTGCCGCAGTTTCCCAAATAGCTGGGACTATAGACGCCCGCCACAATGTCCAGCTATTTTTTTTTTTTTTTTTGCAGTTGTCATTGTTGGTTTAGTTGGCCTGGCTGGGTTCAAACCCACCTGCCTCAGTGTATATGTCTGATACCCTACCCACTGAGCTGTAGGCGCTGCCCTATGGTGAATATCTTTATGTTGAAATTTTTCTATAATCTCCTTAAGACAAAATTGTTTTTTTTTTCCTTTTTTTAAAGACAAAGTCTCATTCTGTTGCCTTGGGTAGAGTGCTGTGTTGTCATAGCTCACAGCAACCCTAAACTCTTGGGCTTAGGCAACCTCTTGTCTCATCCTCTTGAGTAGCTGGGACTACAGGTGCCTGCCACAAGATCTGGCTAGTTTTTCTATTTTTAGTAGACATAAGCTCTTGCTCAGGCTGGTCTTGAACTCCAGAGGTTAGGTTCCACCCATCTTGGCCTTCCATGGTGGGATGTGGTGTTTTAGGCCCTAGCTTCTTGGAAAGCTAGGATTATAGGTGAGAGCCACCATGCACACCCTTGAAGACAGAATCTTAATTATTGAATCAAAGTGAACATTTTTAAACCTTTTGATACATATTGACTAATTATTTTCCAGAAAGGTTTTTTTCCTTCCCAGCAGTGTGAAGTCTTTGTCTAATGTTGTTAGCACTGGGCAGTGCTTGTTGCTCAGTGGGTAGGGTGTGGGTCACATACACTGAAGCTGACAGGTTCAAACATGGCCAGGACAGCTAAAACAACAACAAAATAGCCAGGCGTTGTGGTGCCTGTAGTCCTAGGTACTTGGAAGGCTGAGGCAAGAGAATCTCTTGAGTCTAAGAGTTTGAGGTTGCTGTGAGCTATGATGCTACGGCGCTGTACTCAGGGGGACAGCTTTGAGTCTCTGTCTCCAAAAAAAATAAATAAAATAATGTTAGTACTGAGTATTGAAATTAAATTAGTTTTATTAATTTGATGGGTAAAATATAATAGTCCATTGTTTTTTTTGTTTGTTTTGTTTTTGTTTTTTGCAGTTTTTGTCTGGGGCTTAGTTTAAACCCGCCACCTCTGGCATATGGGGCCAGTGCCCTACTCCGTTGAGCCACAGGTGCTGCCCAACAGTCCATTGTTTTTAACTTGTATTTTATTTATTTATTTATTTTTTTTTTTTGAGGCAAGAGTCTCACTTTATCACTCTCGGTAGAGTGCCCTGGTGTCATAGCTCATAGTAACCTCAAACTCTTGGGCTCAAGCAATCCTCTTGTCTCAGCCTCCCAAGTAGCTGGGACTACAGGTGCCTGCCACAGTGCCTGGCTATTTTTAGGGATGAGGTCTCACTCTGGCTCAGGCTAGTCTCAAACCTATGAGCTCAGGCAATCTAACTGTATCAGCCTCCCTTCAGCTAGGATTACAGGCGTGAGCCACGCATCTGGCCTAATTTGTATTTTTAAACAAAATTTCTAGTAAGCTAGAACATTTTGTGCTCAGGATTTGATTTTCGTATGTCTTGGAGAGGCTTTCTGCCAGGGCCCTGGTGGCCATCTGCACTGTGAGATCTCTGAAGGTCATTTCTAGTTACAGGTTAAATTCACAATGTCAGCTGGTGGGATGTGGTGTTTTAGGCCCTAGCTTCTTGGAAACCTCCTGAACTTGAAGCAGCTTATAAAATAGACTTGAACAGTAAAGTGGGTTGAGTTTGGAAAATTCATTCCATATTGGTTGGAATCAGAGCTGGGAGGAGGATCTAGAAGAGACCTGGTCTCACTGATTTCGCAGCCAAGCTTCTCTTATCTTTCTTTTCTTCTTTAGAGACAGAGTCTCATTTTGTTGCCTTCAGTGGCGTGCCATGGCATTAAAGCTCACAGCAACCACCAGCTCTTGGGCTTAGGTGATTCTCTTGCCTCAGCCTCCCAAGTAGCTGGGACTACAGGTGCCCACCACAATACCCGGCTATTTTTTTTGTTGCGGTTTGGCCTGGTGGCGGGTTCAAACAAACAAAACCTGGGGCCGGGTTTGAACCCACCACCCTCTGTGTATGGGGCCGGTGCCCTACTCATTGAGCCACAGGTGTCGCCCTCTTTTTTTTTTTTTTAAGAGACAGAGTCTCATTTTGTCACCTTTGGTAGAGTACTGTGGTGTCATAGCTCACAGCAACCTCCAACTCCTGGGCTTAGGGCATTTTCTTGTCTCAGCCTCCTGAGTAGCTGGGACTACAGGTGCCCGCCACAATGCCTGGCTTTTTTTTTATTGTTGTTGTTGCAGTTTGGCTGGTGCCAGGTTTGAATCTGCCACCCTCGATATATGGAGCTGGTGCCCTACTCACTTATGCCAGAGGCACCGCCCTGAAATCTTTCTTAATTCTTTAAAGGAGCTTCATGGGCCTCTTGAGGAAAAATAGGAATAGAGGCTTCCTCTGTGTTTTAAAGAGCACCCTCTGGTTATGCATTTTACATACTGAAGGTCAGCATATGACCACATTTGGAAAAGTATTTCTGCTTATGAAAGGCTGGAAACCCCATCCAGCTACCTGACTTGTAGAACCTAGAGAATGGGCTATACCTGCCCCAGGGTCACCAGGTGGACTTCATCTCTTTTAGGGGCAGCAGTGGAGGACAGCCACTGTACTAGTGGGGATTGAAGGTGGTCTGCCAAGCTCAGGCCAAGCAGGAACAGATTTCAGTAGGTTTGAAGGAATGAAATGGGTGTCTCATGTATGGGCATGTTGCAAATGGCTCAGCCTGAGTTAAGTACCTGTTTAAAATGGCACTCAGGGTGGCGATCGTAGCTCAGTGGGTAGGGTGCTGGTCACATACACTGAGGTCGGCAGGTTTGAACCTGGCCCGGGCCAGCTAAAACAACAATGACAACAACAACAACAAAATAGCTGAGTGATGTGGTGAGTGCCTAATAATCCCAGCTTAGTTGGGAGGCTGAGGCAAGAGAATCGCTTAAGCGCAAGATTTTGAGGTTGCTGTGAGCTGTGACGCTAGGGCACTCTACTCAGGGCAACAGCTTGAGACTCTGTCTCAAAAAAAAAAAGAAAAAGAAATGAAAATAAATAAAATAAAATACCACTCAGGACCTTCTTCCCTAGGCCACAACTATAGCGGGGTGCATGTATGTGGCTCTTCTAACCCAAGGCTCACAACTGGGCAGGATGATTTCCATTCAAATTCTTATGCCAGCTTGGATGTTGTTCTAAAGTTTTTCTAATTCCTTTGATAACAGAAAGACTTGTGGATACATGTCACTTTTTTCTTTTGGATGAAAATTTCTCTCCAGTAGAACAGCAGCATTCCTCAGTACCTCAGCCATGATACTTTGGCTGGGATTTGCAGCTGAGTCTGATAAGAGAATGCAAGAAAAAAGCAGAATGGTGTTTTCCCTGGTCAAAGTTGTTGATATTTTTAAAAACAAACAAAAAGCCATGGCCCAATAGTAAAAATTAATATTACCTTTAAGATTTGTAAGTACAGGCTGGGCAAGGTGGCTTACACCTGTAATCTTAGCACTTTGGAAGGCTGAGGTGGGCAGATTGCTTGAGCTCAGGAATTTGAAACCAGCTTGAGTAAGAGCAAGACCCTGTCTCTGCTAAAAATAGAAAAACTGAGGCAAGAGGATTGCTTGAGCTGAAGAGTTTGAGGTTGCTGTGAACTGTGATACCACAGCCCTTTACCCAGGGTGACATAGTGAGACAATGTTTAAAAAAAAAAAAAAAAAATCTGTAAGTACAGATATAAGTAAATAAAAACAATCCATAATTCTAGCATTCCGGAGAGAGGATGCCTGTGGTTGGGCCTAGAAGGATGGACATGATTGCTTGAGGGCTTGTATGGAGGGTGGGAGTCTGGACTTCTGCAGCAGGAGAATCAATGGCTGAGGAGTAGGAAATGGTTTGGAGTTGGCTAGAAATGGATGTTGCTGGACATAAGATATCAAAGGTAGAGGGCTTGGTATGAGTGGTACAGTGTCCAGTCGTGGAAAGACTAGTGTGCCATGTCATTTCCTGTGGAGTCTCCAGTACCCTGATGGGGCAGACCTTGATCTGTGGAAGCTGCACACCTTCAGGGAAAGCTTAAGTTGAAGTTCTTGACTGTTTTTTTCTCAGGCTTCATGGAGTTCTGTGAGTTGGTTCATCTGGGGCTGCATGGACATGCTGGGACACACCCTGTGTAGTGCAGATAAGGGGGGCTCCAGCTGCCTTAGAGCTGAGTGACACCATGAGTAATTGGTTTGGGAACCAGTCCTTTATACCTGACGGTGGTTACAGAAACTTTTTTTTTTTAATTCTGAGACAGAGTCTCATTTTGTTGCCCTTGGTAGAGTGCTGTTGCACCATAGTTTACAGTAAACTCAAACTCTTTTGGATCGAGTGATCCTCTTGCCTCAGCCTCCCAAGTAGCTGGGACTGTGGGCGCTGCCACAATGCCTTTTAAAAATTTTTTTTGAGTCTCACTGTGTCGCCCTGGGTAGAGTGCCATGGCTTCACAGCTTACAACCTCAAACTCTTGGGCTTAAATGATTCTCCTGCCTCAGCCTACCAAGTAGCTGGGACCATAGGTGCCTGCCAGAACGCCCAGCCATTTTTTGGCTATAGTTACCATTTTTGGGCAGGCCTGGGCTGGATTTGAACCCACCAGCTCCAGTGTATGTGGCTGGTGCCCCAGCTGCTCAGACACAGGCGTTGAGCCCACAGTGCCTATTTTTAGAGACAGGGTCTCGCTGTTGCCTTGGGCTGGTCTCAAACTCTTGAGGTTAAGCAGTCCATCTGCCTTGGCCTCCCAGAGTGGTAGGATTATAAGCTTGAGCCACTGCACCCGGCCCAGTTACAGAAACTTCTAATTGTGGACACTGAGCTAAGCCATTCAGCCCACCTAAGGGCATCCTATGGCTAATCCTCCAGGGTGGAATGGGGGCTTTTTTTGTTTGTTTTTTGAGACAGAGTCTCTCTGTGTCGCCCTTGGTAGAGTGCTGTGCCATCACAGCTCACAGCAACCTCAAACTCTCGGGCTTAAGCAATTCCTTTTTTTTTTTTTTGTAGAGACAGAGTCTCATTTTATCGCCCTTCGTAGAGTACGGTGGCATCACAGCTCACAGCAACCTCCAACTCCTGGGCTTAGGCAGTTCCCTTGCCTCAGCCTCCCGAGTAGCTGGACTACATGTGCCTGCCACAATGCTTGACTGTTTTTTTGTTTTAGTTGTCATTGTTTAGCAGGCCCAGGCTGGGTTCAAACCCGCCAGCTCCTATGTCTGTGGCTGGTGCCCTAACCACTGAGCTATGGGCGCAAAGCCAGGGATGGGGGCTTTTGTGGAGGAGTTGGCAGCTCAATGGCAGGGCCGGCACCCACAGATGTGTGCAGAACTATTGCAGGCCTGACTAACCTGTGTTCTCATGCTGCATACTTAGTGCTGCCCTTTGCTGACATTCCTCACTTAGATTGGTGGGTGCTGGACTCTGGACGTGAGGAGGGTGGGAAAAGAAGGGAAGACAAGATTTGTGGAGTCTAAAAAAAAAAAGATTTGTGGAGTGTCTGCTGTGTGGGTGCTTTATACATACCTATTTGCCTTAATCCCCAGGGAAAGCACTTAATGAGAAACATTTGGTTATCTCCATTTTCTGCAAGAAAGAAAGCTTGGAGAGCTTAAGTGCTTTCATCAAGATGGTAGGAAGAGCACTCAGCATATTGATGCCAGAGCCTATGCCTGCTTCATTTCACGAGCTGCTTCAGATCTATCTGCCTTCTAGGGCTTCTGGCTTGCCCTTCTTATTGGCATAGTGCAGTCTCAGGGACAGCAGCAGAAGCCCAGGGCCCCAGTCTTGTCATTAGCCTTATGATTGTGAGCAAGTCATTACAACTACTAGATCTCAGTTTCCACATCTGCCAAATGGGCATAAAATATGATGTGTGTACTTAGGGGAGTGGTTGTAGGAATGAGCAGATCTTAGGAGTGGAACCCCCATTATTAGCCCAGAGCCCTGCATAGATAGACATGCTGTAACAACCCAGGGTGTGGAGTGCTGGAGACAGGTCTCTCTGCCTTCCTCCTCTCACCTCTCTTAAGTAAGGCCTGTAAGTGAAGCCCACGGCACAGTTCAGGCTGAGCCTTCCTCTCTAAGAAAATGGGCCTCAGAACCATATTGATCTGGGTTTGTTCTCTGTGTTGCCACTTTTAGTATATAACCTTAAATAAGTCCCTTGACCTCGTTGAGCCTTGGTTTCTTGTCCATAAAGTGGGAGAATTGTCACCTTATTAATCTGTCAGGATTAAAAGAGACAAGTATGTTTGGTGTTTGTCAACTAAGTGTTGGACTCTGTTCTTGTGCTCCAAGAGCTGGTGTGCCAGGGCCTGTGGTGATGTGGAGCATTTGCAGACCTCTTCTCATTCAGATGCTGAAAGCGCAGAGTATAATCATCATCTACACTCTTCAGCTGTGTTCTGAAGTTGTATGTGTAGCTCACTTACCCCAGGGCATGTCCTCTGGTGGGCACTGATGAACAAAGGAGGATAGTGGGGTTGCTGCCATCTGGGGAGCAAAGACATGGAACCATTATGTGTACATAGGTGGTCTTTAGAGTTCTAGTTGGTTCCAGGAAGCGTGTAGAGGGCCATGAAGGAGCATGTGTAATGGGTGCTTGGGACAAGCCTTCATGAGGACACAGGCTGAGCCTGAAGACACAGAGTGTTTACAAAAGAGGAGGGGGACTGTGGACAACCCTGGATGTGGGGAAGAGCTCTTCAGACCTGGTGGCCAGTCAGAAAGGCCCAGGCATAGGAAATGGGGGGTGAGAGGCCGGGTGGGGGAAAGTTCAATGTTTAGGGTTTCCCTTGTGGTTGTGTGGCTGACTGGGCACCCAGGAGACGTGGAGGAGCCAAGCCCTGTGCTTCCTGGCCAATTCTGCCACTGCCCTCTGTGTGTCCTTAAGCCCCTGTCTTTTTTAGACAGTGTTTTCTCCTTTATAGATTAGTGGGTGTTAATACCTTGAACCTCACCAACAAATCTGCTTTAGAAACTGGAATATGAAAGGATAAACTGGTAGTTGGGTCAGAGGTAAATTATTGGTAATGAGATAGAAGCTGGACCACTGATTAGCACCCAGAATTTACCACGTCATCCTGACTGTTTGCAGAGGTAGCTGCAGGATTGACTTTGAATTCTTCCTGGCTGCCAGAGCAAAGAGACAGGATCAGGTGCTTGATTCATGATGCTCTTATGGTATTGGGGGTAGGTAACAGCTGTGAAAAAGCATTCTCTGAGGCTGACTCTTGAAGGGCTGCTTATGTGCATGGTAACTGCTGTCATCTGTTGTGTTTACAGGTCTGCTGGAGGTGCTGGGCAATGAACCCAAGACTCCAGGACAGAGTGGTCTGAGCCATTCAGGAAAGCAGAGGGAGTCCCGGGGAAGATGGCCATGGCCCCAAGCCCTTCCCTGGCACAGATGTACAGTAGCCCTGTGGCAGTAGCTGTGTGGGAATGGCAGGATGCGCTGGGCTCCTGGCATCCTTACAGTGCCACTGTCTGCAGCTACATTGAGCAGCAGTTTGTCCAGCAGAAGGGCCAGCGCTTTGGGCTCGGGAGCCTGGCCCATAGCATCCCTTTAGGCCAGGCTGACCCCTCACTGGCCCCATACATCATCGACCTCCCCAGCTGGACCCAGTTCCGCCAGGACACCGGTAAGACTTCTTAACTCAGGCACACATCTGAGTGCCTGCTTCAGGCCAGGTACTGTGCAAGGTATTGGGATTACTGAAGTGACTAATAAAGCTTCTTCCCTACCCCTGAAACACATGGTATGAGGCGGGTACTGTGATTAAGAAAACCCACCACCCACAGGGCATATGTACCTTGTGGTAGAAGCAGTGTTGTGGGACCACATTGCAGAGGCCCTCCTGCCCCTTTCCCTTGGTATCCCAAACCAAAAATGCCTGCCTTGACCTCCAGAGGTTTAAAGGTCTCTCTGGAAGGTGGGCTGACACAGAGGTGGTGCCAGGGTCATGCAGAAGGTCTGGCTCCACCGCTCAACAGCTGTCTGACCTGGGCAGGCTACATTACTCTTCTGTGCATTTGTGTGTTTTGGGTTTTTTATCTGCATTTTGATCAGTATTATTGAAATAGGGCCACCAACTTCCTACTGTAATCTTTATCAGCAGTATCCTAGAGTCTATGAAAACTCTGCCTCCCAGTCAGCTGGATATAGATAAATTCCTGGCTTTCATGGCATGTGCAGTTGAGAAAGACAGCAGGCAGGATAAATAATAAGGACATTGTGTATTGTGGTGGATAGCAGTAAGTGTTAATCAGGGTGTGGAGGTGTCAAGTGTTGGTAAATGTCAATTTGAAGGTTGGGCTTGGGTGATGAGGTCTCTGAAAAGGAATAGAGACAGACCTGATGGAAGGGCAGGAAGGAAGGCCAGGTTGTTGGGGAATGGGGATTTCGTCACTAGGTGGGGCTTTGGCTTTTATTCTGAAAGGGGACACTATGGGAGAGGTTGGGCAGAGAGGTGCTGTTATCTGTTTTGGGGACTAAAAGTATCCTCCTAGCTGCTGTGGTCAGAGAACTGCAAGAAGGTGATTGCAGTAATCTATCTTGTGGCAAGTATTGTTGAAAGTGTAGACCAAACTGATTTTTTTCTTCTTCTTCTTAATCTTTAGGTTTGGTTTATTAAGAATATAAGCTAGGCGTAGTGGCAAGGAGTAATGGCTCACACCTGTAATCTCAGCATTCTGAGCGGCTGAGGTCGGAGTTTTGAGACAGCCTGAGCCAAGAGTGAGACCTGTTAATTACAAAACATAGAAAAATTAGCTGGGCCTGGTGGGATACATCTGTAGTTCCAGCTACTTGGGAGGCTGAGGCTGGAGGATCACTTGAGCCCAGGAGTCTGAGGTTGCTGTGAGCTATGATTACACCACTGCACTCTAGCCCAGGCAACAGAGTGAGATTCTGTCAAACACACACTCAAAAGAGTATAAACTAAAGATAGTGTGTTTTGCAGTACTTGCAACTTTAGAAGTCAAAGAGACTGGTACCTCTGTATAGAATTATGGAACAATAGAGTAACAATTATGTGACTTTACAAAGTTTTATTTTTTATTTTACTTTTTTATTTTTTTGGAGACAGAGTCTCACTATGTCACCCTCCGTATGCTGTGGCATCACAGCTCACAGCAACCTCATACTCTTGGGCTTAAGCGATTCTCTTTTTTCTTTTTGGCTAGGGTCAGATTTGAACCCACCACCTCCAGTATATGGGGCCGGCACCCTACTCCTTGAGCCACAGGCACCGACCTTAAGCGATTCTTTTGCCTCAGCCTCCTAAGTAGCTGGGACTACAGGTGCCCGCCACAATGCCTGGCTATTTTTTTGTTGTAGTCTTCATTGTTGTTTGGCAGGCCCTGGACTGGGTTCAAACCTGCCAGGTCTGGTGCATGTGGCTGGTGCCCTAGCTGCTGAGCTGTAGGCACCGAGCCAAGTTTTACAGACTTAGGGGATGCTTATGGCATTGTACAAGAAAATAGCAGGAAACATCTCATTCTTTCAGCTCCTTAAATACACGTGCCTAGAAGACTACATGGGAAGAAATGCACTGCAGTGTAAATTATGTGCTTTCCTTTGGTGGTTGGATGGTTTAATTTTCTTTATATTTCTTTTCTATGTATGTATGTATTTATTTATTTGTTTTTGAGACAGAATCTCACTCTGTTGCCCAGGCTAGAGTGTAGTGGCATCAGCCCAGCTCACAGCAACTTCAAACTCCTGGGTTCAAGTGATCCTCCTGCTCAACCTCCTGAGTAGCTAGGAATACAGGTGACTGCCACAATGCCTGGCTGTTTTTGTATTTTTAGTAGAGACGAGGTCTCACTCTTGCTTAGGCTGGTTTCAAACTGGTGAGGTCAGGTAGTCCACCTGCTTCTGCCTCCCACAGTGCTAGGAGTATAGGCATGAGCCACCATGTATGGCCTGTTTTTAATTTTTTTAAGTGAGGTTATGTAGACTCATCATTAGAAATATAATTTAAAAAGACTCATCAAGTCTAAGCCATGTTCTTTGACCTAAGCTTCCAACATCCCTTTTTGTCATGTAGTATGGATCCCACTCTGCGACTTGATCCTTTTGGGCCATAGTTTCTTTGTCTAGAGCAGTGGTTCTCAGCCTTCCTAATGCTGTGGCCCTTTAATACAGTTCCTGTGGGTTGCGACCCACAGGTTGAGAACCACTGGTCAAGAGTTTCTCTATACTTTACCCCTAAATTTGTATAGAAGAGCTCGTGCCAGCCCTTGGATGAAATAGCATTATGACTATACATCTGCAGTGATCATGTTTGCTTATTTTTGTTGAAAAAAGAATTTGTAAATCCCC
The DNA here is from genome assembly GCA_963574355.1 of Loris lydekkerianus. Taxonomy (NCBI): domain Eukaryota; kingdom Metazoa; phylum Chordata; class Mammalia; order Primates; family Lorisidae; genus Loris; species Loris lydekkerianus. The sequence continues at coordinate 17,793 of CAUYPK010131031.1, read as the reverse complement.
TGTGTTTTGGAGGGGGCTAATAGATCAACTGTCTGTAATATTCCTTTCAAACAGGTACCATGCGGGCGGTTCGGAGGCACCTGTTCCCCCAGCACTCAGCCCCAGGCCAGGGTGTCATCTGGGAGTGGCTGAATGATGATGGCTCCTGGATTGCCTATGAAGCCAGTGTCTGTGATTATCTGGAGCAGCAAGTGGCCAGGGGCAACCAGCTTGTGGACTTGGCTCCCCTGGGGTACAACTACACTGTCAACTATGCCACCCACTTGCAAACCAATAAGACTTCCAACTTTTGTCGTCACGTGCGGCGCCAAGCAGGACCCCCTTACCCAATAACCACTGTCATTGCTCCACTAGGCCACACAGGAATTGCCTGCTCTTGCCACCAGTGCCTCAGTGGCAGCGGAACTGGCCCTGTGTCAGGCCGCTACCGCCACTCCATGACCAATCTCCCTGCATACCCTGTCCCTCAGCCCCCCCACAGGACTGCTGTTGTCTATGGGGCCCACCAGGCCTTTGCCCCATACAACAAACCCTCACTCTCTGGGGCTAGGTCTGCACCCAGGCTGAATACCACCAACCCCTGGGGTGGGGTCCCTCCCATCTTAGGGAGCCATACCTTCTACCACTCCAGCTTCTCTCACCTGGGACCGCAGCACCTGCCCACAGGATCATCTACTTCCGGTGCAGCCAGGTATTGTATGTTCTTGCTAGGCATTTTGTCTGTTGGCGTTCTCTGCCCTTAGGCTGAGTTTTCTGCTCTTATGTAGCTGGGGAGACTCATTCACATACCTTCAGATTACCTCCTGGATTGTTTCTGCTATGTTGTCCCATTTGTATATGCCATGTGGTGCCAAGGTTTTGTGGCTGTCCCCACCTCTGCATCCCCCAGAGCCTTACTTGACCTCTGGTCCTCAAGTCCTGGTAGTTGCCACACAGGTTAAAATCAATAGTCCTTTTGTTCCTCCTGATGCTAGGGACCCCTTTATGGAGTAAAGTTAAAGGCTTTTAGCTTGTGCTTAGTGCCGCATGGTTAGTGCTGCACCTGACAACATTCTGTTGACTCTTGCTCTGTGCTGGGCTCTGATGATGTAGAGACAAAGCCTGTACCTCCTACCCTCAAAACACAATCTCATACGGAAGAGGGCTGTGAGCATGGTGCAGGAAGAATGGAAGAGGGCTGTGAGCATGGTGCAGGAAGAATGCACAGGTGGCTGCATAAGCCCATCCCAGAGTGTCTTGCAGGGCTTTGGGCTCCTTGAGAAAGATGATGAAGTCATGGGCCCAGTCTGGACCAGGTGGCATTTTATTTTATTTTGTTTTGTTTTATTTTATTTTATTTTATTATTATTATTATTTTTTATTGAGATAGAATCTCACGGTGTTTACCTCTATAGAGTGCTATGGCGTTATAGCTCACAGCAACCTCAAACTCCTGAACTTAAGTGGTTCTCTGGTCTCAGCCTTCCAAGTAGCTGGGACTATAGGCACCCACCACAATGCCTGGCTATTTTTAGAGATGGAATCTTGCTCTTGCTCAGGCTGGTCTCAAACTCCTGAGCTCAAGCATTGCACTGGCCTTGGCCTCCCAGAGTGCTAGGATTACAGGCATGAGCAACCCAGGTGGTATTCTAAAGTGAGAAAATCCCCTGGATTGGTCAATGTGTGAACATTCCTAACTTGATCATGGACCTGTAACTGGTCTGGGTGACTAGGACTTAATTGTTCCTCATCATTGAGAGTGTTGGGCATGGAGGGCAGTTTAAGAATTCAGTTTGGTAGCCCGTTGGGGCTGTTTTCTGAGAGCCCACATCCCTGGAGTGAGTGGGGTTAATGGCTGTAGAGCCAGAGTGTGTGGACCTGTGTCTGCCCTAGTGCCTGGGGGGAGATCATCTTGTTGATTGGGACTGATACCAGCCAGTCAGTGTTTCACTGCTGGCCTCACTCCCTGCCCACTGCCCCACATTGATGGCTGAAGCTTACCACTGTGACAAAACATCCCTGGCAGCTTAGTGGGGCTCTAGTATTTGTTCAAATTGGGTTTCCAAGGACCCTGTCAGCTTGTTTAAGACACAGTGACAAGTTCCATTCTTGAGCTCACATTATATGCCAGGCTCTGTTGAGCAGAGGCATGAGTGATTTGACTAATGCTCATGTGTTCTTTTTATTTTATTTTATTTTATTTTTTAAATTTTTGAGAAAGTCACACTATGTCACCCTCAGTAGAGTGCTATGGTGTCACAGCTTGCAGCAACCTCGAACTCTTGGCCTTAAGCGGTTCTCTTGTCTCAGCCTCCCAAGTAGCTGGGACTACAGGTGCCTTCCACAATGCCCAGCTATTTTTTGTTGCAGTTGTCATTGTTTAGCTGGTGCAGACCGGGTTGGAACCCGCCAGCCTCGGTGTATGTGGCTGGCACCATAACCACTGTGCTACAGGCACCAAGCCATGCTTCTGTGTTCTTAAAGTAGATAGCGTCCTCAACTTACAGATGAGACACTGAGGCCAGCCATGCAGCTGGCAAGTGGCAGAACTGGGATTAAATGCAGGCTGCAGGAGTGGGGATACATGGGGAGTTGATGCTTTCATAAAGGCAGAGCGATGAGGAAGGAGAAGGTATGTTGAGGGATGCTGGAGGAGGCTGGTAGATGAGGGGTGATGAGCCTTGGATGGGTCAGGGTTTTCTTGCCTATATTCACCTTCCAGTATTGGGTATATGGTTTGGGGGTCTTTCTGAGAATTGAGAGTATGGTGAAATGTCCCTTGGTCCCTCTGCAGCCTTCACATGGACATAAGCAGGGCTTAGGGAGGTGCTTTCTCCATTTCCTGCCCTCAGCATGTGGGCCAGTTTTGAACAGTGTGTTCCATTCACCAGCCCAGGGTGGTTATTGGTGGTGCTGGAACCTCTGTGAAATCTGTCTCACCTAGCCTCCTGGGCTTCTTGTTATGAATTATTTTGAGGCAAATTTCTAGATAGTGCTAGAGCTGGGATTCTGGGATTAAGTCAAGTGACTTAGCTGGGCACTGTGGGTGATCTAGGAGGCTGAGGTGAGAGGATTACTTGAGCCTAGGAGTTTGAGGCTGCAGTGAGCTCTGATTGTACCACTGTACTCCAGCTTGGGGGAGAGATTATCTCAGGGAAAAAAAAAGTCAGGTGACTTAATGGGGCTTTGTTTCCTTTTTCCTGGTATGGGGCTCTCGTTGCTCTCCCCTAAACCATCTCTCTCCACAATATTTCTTTGGGGTCTCCCTTTCCCACCCTGAAGGTCCACAGATGTACTGATGCGGTCCCCTTTATTCAGGCCAGGTAAGTTACAGAGAGGAATGCTGCTAGGGAGAGGGCATGCTGCCACCTGCCCTGTTGCTGTGTGTGAGCCAGGAGGGAACCAGGTCAGCTGGCTTTGTTAGTTGAAACAACCTCAGAGGGACCTACCTCCTAGGCCAGATGTACATCCCTATTCCTTGGGCAAAGAGGGGTGTAATTCACTTGCATGGACCTAGCCAGTGTTTTCCCATGCTTGATTTGTAGCCCGCCCCTCCTCAGTTAACCCTTCTATAATGGTTGTAGAGCCAGAGGGGGCTTAATAAATACCTGACCTTTTAACCTGGCAGGTGGTGGGAGTATTGAAAACACTTGGCACCTTGCTCTCCCTAGGGGCTGTGGTAAAGTTCTCAAAGCCAAATGAATGTCAACAGCATTAAGTGAAAGTTACCATGCATGTGAGAGATAAAGCTGGAGCCAGTATAGGTCTGGGGAAGCTGGAGAACCAGCTCCTTTTGCTGTGGTCATGGGAGGTGACACTTGAGCAAGTGAAATCAAGAAATATTGTAGAGCACACGTGTTTGGTTTTTGGTTTTAAATGATATCTTGCTCAATTTGGGTAAAACATTGGCTGAGTGATTTCCTTGTGCCCCCTGGGAATAGGCAGTAATACATGGAGAAAGTGTGTCATCTGTGACAGAGCTACTGGGTGCAAGTAAATTTCCTTGTAGGTGAAGTTTATCCCTTTAAGCACCCAAACTTGGGCTTTAATGATGTTGTATGGAAAACTTTCCAAAATGTGTTAATGCACACCCTTATCTTCCCTAATAGGAGGTGTGACGCTGGGCTTAGCTTTTTTTTTTTTTTTTTTTTTTTGCAGCTTTTGGCTGGGGCTGGGTTTGAACCCACCACCTCTGGCATATGGGGCCAGTCCCTACTCCTTTGAGCCACAGGCACCGCCCTGGGCTTAGCATTTTGATGACTTGGGGTGGCAGTTATGACTGGAGGTCTGTCATAGCTCAGTGGCATGGTTAAGCCTGTGGGCGCTTTGCCTGTGCACTAAACAACCGCACAGAATGGCTCTCCTCACTGGCTTTGGTCTGCTGTGCTTGCCAGGCTGGTTTGGCAGCTGTTGCCTTGTAGCTTGTGAGATTGGGATCACAGGTTCCAGACAGGGCCTTGCCCCTAATATGCTGGTGGCCCATGGTCAGCTCTGGTCTTTTTCCATGTTTCTCTTTCCCTCTCTTGAGATGAGGGAGTTGGACTGTCAGTTTATTTCCTTTTCTTTTCTTCTTTCTTTCTTTCTTTTTTTTTTTTTTTTTTTTTGATTTGTCAGTTTCTAAAGATCCTTTTGCTTTAATATTGCTGTGGTTTTCAGGATGTTGTAAGGGCCCTGCAGGAAGGTGCTTGGTGGCCCTTTCCTTCACCTCCCTCTGCTCCTCTGAGACCTGGGTTCCAGTGGGTTTATTCTGGGTCTCCACTGCCCTGGGGCCTTTAGGAATTATCCTTGACTTAGAAATTGAGGCTCAGGACACACAGCTTTGAGTGGGAGCAGGCATTAGAAGCAACGCTTCATGATCCTCAGAGGGTTTCTTGCTGGTGCTGGCTGCCAGCCCCAATCTGAGAGAGTAGGGATTTGGGAGAGAAGCTTTGGATTTTCTCCTTCACCAGCTCTGCCCCTCTCCCTGCACAGCCCACTCATTTTGTGGACTTGTTGTGCCAAGCTTAGATTTTCCTGACCTAGCAAACGGCTTGAACTCAGCATTCCCTGGAGAGGTGGCCTATGAGATCTGAACTGGATGAGTCCTGCATACCTTCACTTGGGACTTCAGAACTGCAGAGACCATCAGAGATGATATACCTTCCTTTTAAAAAAAGTTGAAACAGGCTCAGGAAGGAGAGGGACTTGCTCCAAATGAAACAGTGTTTGGTGGAGCCAAGACCTCACTCAGCCCAGGTGCCTGAAACTCCAAGCCCTTCATGGCATCATCACGACACCATCACAGCACCCCTAGGTTCCCTGTTAATCCTTTTTCTTGGGCTAGGAGTAGACAAGGAGGGCAGGATGCTGCTTTTTGAGTAGCATAGCCACGCAGGTGAACCTGCTTGGGAAGAACAATCAAGAAATAAACTGACCTGATGTGGTGGCTCACACCTGTAATCCTAAACACTCAGGGAGGCCAAGGCAGGTGGATTGCTTGAACTCAGGAGTTTGAGACCAGCCTGAGCAAGAGAGACCACATCTCTACTAAAAAGAGAAAAAATCAGCTGAGTGTTGTGGCGTACCTGTAGTCCCATACCCAGGGTGACAAAGTGAGACTCTGTTTCAGGGGAAAGAAAAAAAAAGAAAGAAAACAACCCCTTTCTTCACTCAAGCGAACATTAGGGCATCTGCTGTGCTCCAGACCCTGTGCAAGGCTCTGGCTGCTTGAGCCGTGCTGGATGTGAGCAGACGGGAATTAGCCAGCTCCTCCCCACCAGAGGGATCAGTGACCTGTGGCTGGTGGTGGGGGAGGATCTAGGACAGCCCCTGGAGGCATTGGCTGTGGGTAGGCAGTGACTGGTTGCTTGGTTTGCAGCTGGCAGGTAGCCTGGAGCTGCCTTCACCTTCTGAGTGCCTTCCTTCTCCTGGTCTGGCCTAGGTCCTGTCTTGCAGAGCTCCAGTGTTGGGCCTATGTGGGAGGGTTTCATAATCTTCATTTTCCATCGTCTGAAATGAGCAGGGATGGATGGATGTAACTAGAAACTGGAAGGAGGAGGAGCTGGCAGAATCTTGGTCATCTATGCCAACTATTCTCAATGCAGGGCCCCTTCCCAAACCATAATGGCATGTATTTGTTGCCATTTAAAAATATATAATGACTGGGTGGCGCCTGTGGCTCAAAGGAGTAGGGCGCTGGCCCCATATGCTGGAGGTGGTGTGTTTAAACCCAGCCCCAGCCAAAAACTGCCCCCCCCCCAAAAAAAAATATATATATATATAAAATGACTTCAAACCAAACAGGTTGGGTAGCGCCTATAGCTCCAGTGGCTAAGGTGCCAGCCACATACACCAGAGCTGGCAGGTTCGAATCTGGCCTAGGCCTGCCAAACAATAACAATTACAACCAAAAAACAGCCAGGTGTTGCGGCAGCGCCTGTGGTCCCGGCTACTTGGGAGGCTGAGTAGGAGAATCGCTTGAGCCCAGGAGTTGGAGGTTGCTATGAGCTGTGAAACTACCCAGGGCAACAGCTTGAGGCTCTGTCTCAAAAAAAAACAAAACAAAACACAAAACTAAGTGGAGCCCATAGATCAGTGGGTAGGGCGCCAGTCACATCCACCCAGGCTGGCGGGTTCAAACCCAGCCCCGGCCAGCTAAACAACAATGACAACAAATAACTGGGCATTGTGGTGGGCGCCTGTAGTCCCAGCTACTTGGGATGCTGAGGTGAGAGGATCACTTGAGCCCAGGAATTCAAGATTGTAGTGAGCTATGATCCTGTACTCTAGCCTGGGCAACAGAGTGAGACCTTGTCCCTAAACCAAAAAAGAACTTTTATTTTGTACTCATTTTAAATTCCCAAAAAAGTTACAAAAATAGTTTCCATGTCTCCTTTACCTATCTTCTTCTAATATTAACATCTTCCATGTAACATGGTATAATTGTCAAAACAAGAAAATTACCATTGGCACAGTGCTGTCAGCTAGATACTTTTTTGATTTTTCACTGATTTTCAACTCCTGTTCTTTTTGTGTCATAAGATCTTGTCCAGGGTTCCACGTTATGTCCAATTGTCATTTCTCTGTTCTCCAGGCAGTTAGTAAGAGTTTGTCAGTCCGTCTGTCGTCGTCTGTAATTTTGCCACTTTTGAAGAGGTGCTTTGTTGAATGTCTCTTCTTTTGGGTTTGTCTGATGTTTTCCCATGATTGGATTGAAATAATGTTTTTTGTTTGTTTGTTTTTGAGACATTCTCCCTGTATGACCCTGGCTAGAATGCAGTGCTGGCATCATAGCTCCCTGAATCTTCAGACTCCTGAGCTCAAGTGATACTCCTGCCTTAGACTCCTGTGTAATTGGGACTATAGGCACATGCCACCACGCCTAGCTAATTTTTCTATTTTTAGCAGAGACAGGGTCTCGCTCTTGCTTGTATTAGGATTACAGGCAATAGCCGCTGCACTTGGAGAGATAATGTATTTTTGACATAAATCCCACATAATGTCCATCTTAAAGCATTGTTTCATGGAGCTCATGATGTTGATTTGTTCTGTTACTAGTGATGTTGGTCTTGATCACTTTGTTAAAGTAGTTTCTGCCAGATTTCTTTGCATAGGTGCTGTGAGAACCCTTGTATTGATGAAGATATGGAACTAAAAAAGAACCATTTTGAGTTTTTGTTTTTTTTTTGCAGTTTCTGGCCAGGGCTGGGTTTGAACCTGCCACCTCCGGCATGTGGAGCCAGGGCCCTACTCCTTTGAGTCACAGGTGCTGCCCTTGAGGGTTTTTTTTTTTTTTTTTAAATTAAGACTGTCTCACTTTGTCACCCTCAGTAGAGTGCTATGGCGTCATAGCTGACAGCAACCTCCAACTCTCAGGCTTAAGCAGTTCTCTTGCCTCAGCCTCCCTAGTAGTTGGAACTACAGGTGCCCACTGCAATGTCCAGCTTTTTTGTTTGTTTAGCAGCCCTGGGCCAGATTCGAATCTATCATCCCCGGTGCATGTGGCCGACACCCTAACAACTGAGCTATGGGCACCCCCCATTTTGAGCTTTTCTTTTAGGATTGTCTTCAGAGTCTTCAAATGCCCAGGAAAAAATAAAAGGCCTCCTTTGTACAGAGGCAGCAGTGGAAAGTAAAAGCATGAAGAAGCCTCAGGGGCACCGTTTATTCATAACACCATGTATTTCTCTCATTGTTGTGTTTCCACTAAATGAGGTCCCCACGGTTAAGCTTTGCTCTCATTTCTTTCCAAGTGCCTCCCTCCCCAGCGGTCCCTCTGGCAGCCCTGGGAACATTCCTGCCACTGTGCCTGTGCAGATGCCAAAGCCCAGCAAGGTCCAACAAGCGCTCGCAGGTAGGTTACAGAACAGGTTTTGTCCCGTTGGACTGGAGATTATGGGGTGGGGGCCTTAGTACCCTTTGCCCTCAGAGAAACACAAAGGTGTTCCCTTGGAAGAGTAGTACCTCCTTCTGGTGATGGCGTACCCTGTGAGTGAGCCTGATGCCCCTTTCTTTGGCTTTGGGGAAGTTGGGCCTGATGACTGTGGGTGCCTAGGTATGGTTCTTTCACATCTTTTCTAAATTTTTTTTTTTTTTTTTTTTTTTTTTTTAAAGTCTTTGTATGTTTCCCTTGGTAGAGTGCCATGGCGTCACAGCTCACTGCAAACTCAAACTCTTGGGCTTAAGTGATTCTATTGCCTCAGCCTCTCAAGTAGCTGGAACTACAGGTGCCTGCCACAATGCTTGGCTATTTTTTTGATGCAGTTGTCATTGTTTAGCAGGTCTGGGTGGGTTTGAACCTACCACCTCTAGTGTATATGGCTGGCGCCCTAGCCGCTGAGCTACAGGCGCCGAGCCTTTTTGTTTGTTTGTTTTGAGACACAGTCTCACTCTGTTGTCCTGGGTAGAGTGCTGTGGAGTCACAGCTCACAGCAACCTCTAACTCCTGGGATTTAGGCAATTCCCTTAAGCGATTTTCTTGTCTCAGCCTCCCTAGTAGCTGGGACTACAGATGCCTGCCACAACACCTGGCTATTTTTTTTGTTTTGTTTTTAGCAGGCCGGGGCTGGGTTCAATCCCACTAGCCCTGGTGCATGTGGCCGGCGCCCTTCCCACTGAGCTATGGGCGCCGCCAAAGAGTTACTTTTCTGTCCTGAAACCCTTGAAGCATTTCCATGAAGGGATCTTTTGGTAAATTCATACCATTGTTTTGGCTGTGGGTGTCATCTTATCTTGAATAAGTACCTTTGGGTCCAGCTAGACCTTTTGCTGCCCATATATCTTGGGACTGTATTTTTGTTTTTTGACTTTTTTTTTTGAGGCAGTTTTCACTCTCTTGCCCAGGCAAGTAAGAGTACTGTGGCATCATCCTACCTCACAGCAACCTCAAACTCCTGGGCTCAAAGCCTCTTCCTGGCTCAGCCTCCCAAATAGCTGGGACTACAGGTACCTGAACAACGTTTGCCTGATTTTTTCTATTTTTAGTAGAGATGGGGTCTCTTTCTTTTTTGTAGAGACAGAGTTTCACTTTATCGCCCACGGTAGAGTGCCATGGCATCACACAGCTCACAGCAACCTCTAACTCCTGGGCTTTAGGCAATTCCCTTGCCTCAGCCTCCTGAGTAACTGGGACTACAGGTGCCTGCCACAACACCTGGCTTTTTTGTTGTTGTTGTTGCAGTTTGGCTGGGGCCAGGTTTGAACCCGCCACTCTCGGTATATGGGGCTGGTGCCTTGCCCACTGAGCCACAGGTGCTGCCCGGGGGGTGGGGGGGGGTGTCTCATTCTTGAGCAGGCTTGTCTTGAACTCCCAGGCTCAAGTAGTCCTCCCCCTTGGCCTCCCAGAGCGCTAGGATTAAAGGCATGAGCCACCCTGCCCAGCCCTTGGGACTGTTTTTTTTTTTTCTTTCTTTTTTTTTTTTTTTGTAGAGACAGAGTCTCACTGTACCGCCCTCGGGTAGAGTGCCATGACATCACACAGCTCACAGCAACCTCTAACTCTTGGGCTTCCGCGATTCTCCTGCCTCAGCCTCCCGAGCAGCTGGGACTACAGGCGCCCGCCACAACGCCCAGCTATTTTTTTCTTGCAGTTTGGCTGGGGCTGGGTTTGAACCCACCGCCCTCGGCATACAGGGCCAGCGCCCTATTCACTGAGCCACAGGCGCCGCCCCCTTGGGACTGTTTTTAAAAGTCCCTTTATAGGGCAGCACCAGTGGCTCAAAGGAGTAGGGCACTGGCCCCAGATGCTGGAGGTGGTAGGTTCAAACCCAGCCCCGGCCAAAAACTGCAAAAAAAAAGAAGTCCTTTTATAGGTGTTGGGGAGCCACTGAGGTTATTTTTTAGCTTAGGAGAAATGTAAGGTGTATAAAGAGGTAGACAGCCAGATGCAGTGGCTCACACCTGTAATCCCAGCACTCTGGGAGGCTGAGGCAGGTAGATCACCTGAGCTAGAGCGAGACCCTTCCTCTAAAAATAGCCAGGCATTATGGTGGGCGCCTGTAATCCCTGCTACTTGGGAGGCTGAGACAAGAGAATCGCTTGAGCTCAGGAGTCTGAGGTTGCTATGAGTTATAACAACATAGCACTCTACCGAGGGTGACAAAATAAGACTCTGTCTCAAAAAAAAAAAAAAAAGAGGTGGACAGAATCATGTAGTGAGCCTACGTTAGTCATAGGTTATGGAGAGGACTTAGATACAGTTTGTGTTTTAGGTGAGTCATTGTCACAGTGCAGAGTGGCTTAGAGGGGACAGGTCTAGAGCCAGGGAAGCCATGTGGAGGCTGGCCTGTACCTTAGAGGAGCACCTAAGTTTGTGGCAGTGAGATGGAGGCTTGGCTTGAAACATTCAGTTAGCTGTGAGAGAGGACAAGGGGCAGAGTGAGGTCTGCTGGAGCCCAACCTCGATCTTGCGCTCTCACATGGAAATCATTGAGTGATAACCCAGGGCTCTGCATGTGTGTTAATTTGTTTCATCCCTAAATAACTGTGGGGGTGGGGGCTTATATTCTCATTTTATACTGGAGAAAGCTGAGACAAAAACTCTGGCAGCCACCTCATGGAAGAGCTGGGACACAGCCCGGGCATTCTGGCCTCAGATCTGGCTCCTTCCCATCACACTTTGGTGCTTCAGAGTCTGATGGGAGCCTAAGAAGTGAGTGATGGCTGTGATGTGGCAGGACAGCAGGAGTTTTGATGCACATCTCAGAGAAGCGGTCTGGGAAGAATGGGTTGCCCTTGTTCCCCTAAGGGAATGGGTAAGCCTGCAGAGCCCATGGGCAGGGTGCTAGGAAGAGGTGCTCTCAAGGGACATGGAAGGGACAGAGAGCTGGGGATGGGAAGCCCTCAGAGGGAGGCCCAGCTCAGCAGTCCTTCTCGAACCTGCTCTAGCTGCCGAGACTTTGAGAACAGAGTGAGTAAAGATGTGCTGACTGGGAAGTTCCTGCCCAGTTGTGGTTACCTTGTGGCATTGGGTGTCACAGGGAAATCAGACTGTATGTGTGTACATGTGTGGTGGTGTCGGAGAAAGGTTTCTGGTAAATAGATGGGGCTCTCCACAGCCCAGCTCCTCCTAGCTCTGGGGCTTTCTTGAGCCTTTATGGCAGGCCTGATGTTGGTAACCTCTGAGGCTATAATATAGATAGATGCTGCAGTGACCTCTCTGAGTGAAATGGATCTTTGGGTGCCCTGCATAGTGAGCAGCACCCACTACCTTTGCTCTGCTCTGGAGGCTGCCTCTCACCTTGTCCTTCATGGCTCCTATCACCCTGGCTTTCAGAGCAATCCTGATGCCAGGTAGCTGTCTTAAACTACTTTTACTTATAGGAGAAACAGCCCCTAAAAGTTCTGGAACTTGGTCCCAGCTAGGAAATAAGAGAGCCTGGAGTCCATGGCCAGACTGCTGTTTTCTCGAAATTCAAGGCTTAGTGGTTGGGACCTATCGATAGAACCATTGTCGTTATGTGTGTTCCCAGGAAATGAGAGCCAGGCCAAGCCCTAGGAAGCCAGAGCTGGAATCCTGTTGTCCCCTTGCTGCAGCACAATCCAGTGATCTTCTTTATGGGGTGGAGCCTCTGAGACTGGGGCTTGGTCACACCCTGCCCTGTGCCCACAGCTTACTGGGGTGAATATATGAGTGGTGGGTTAGCAATTTGTCCAAGCCCAGGTTGAGGAGGCCAGAATGGAAGGAGGGTAGGCTTGGATTTCAGCCCTAGTCACTAGATCAAAAATTGGCCTCAGCCTTCCACCAGGTCCCTAGAGCACCTGGCCTGGCCACGTCCTCCATGCCTTTGTGTCAGGAAGAGCGCGCTTGCACATTGAGAAATGAGGGTGTGAATGGGGTTTTCCTCTCAGGGCTCTCACCATGGGAATCCTGTCTGATAAGTGGAGAAAAAAAGTCTGAGCTGTTCAGGCAATTTAGGGGTATCAAGAGTTCGAGGCTGTCCTAGAGCCCTTGGCTGTTGAGGATGATGGAACACCCTTTATGCCCTTACCCATCCTGCCCATCAGATCCTGCTTTGTGGAGTGGCAGGTATGAGTGAGGTTTAGCTTGTTCACACAGAGGTGACCCTCAGCAGAGGGTCTGCTTTCCCTCCAGACTTTTGGGTTAGGGCTTGTGTGTGTGTGTGGCTTGAATTCCACAGAATGGGTCCTATGTTGAAAGGGTAGGAGTGGGCTTGTGTTGGCCTCTTGGGGGCTGCTGATGGCAGCTTCAGGGATGTCTTTGCTCCTCAGCACACACTGACCATGGGCCTCTGCAGACTGCCTACTGCCCTGGGTATTGGAGCCACAGCTGTGGGCAGAGTCCTCACCTCACTGAACTCACACTGAGAGAGAGGACTGTAGGAACAGATGCACAGAGAGTATTCAGGGAAGGCTTGCCTGCTGAGGTGACACTGGAGGAGAGATCTGGGGGGTGGCTGGTGAGGGGATGAGTTCTGGTCAGAGGATGTGGACAGTACAAAAGCCCTGGGTTCTCTTAGGGAAAACTGACCTGTTCCTGTTCTCTCCCATCTTTCTGTCACCTGTGCCTGCTTGTCTTTCTGGCCACCTGATATTTAGTTCCCAAGGGAACTGCATTTGAGCCCAGGAACAACCTTGGGATGTTGTTGGTATTGTGTTAGCTGATACAGAGCCTGAGATGGAACCACAGTCTTCTGACATTTACTTTGGTGACTAGCCACCGCAACTCACCATGCCCCACTTGGCTGTGCTGCCCAGACTGGTGGCTGGCCTCTGCTTCTGTCCCTTCTGGGCACATTTGCCAGAATGAATGGCTTTGTTCTTATATTGGAGGCCCAGTGGCTAGCCGGGCTGCCTCCCACCCCTCTGAGTCACCTCTAGGGGTGTCCAGCAGGAGAACATGCTGTGTCCCAGGGAGTGCTGGGTCTTCAGGGAATATGGAGGGAATGTGTGTGGAGGGTCCAGACAGAACATATATGGAGCACCAGACTGAGGAGCCAGGCCTTCCCCTGTGGGCACCAGGCAGTAGTGAGCTCTGAAAAGAGGGGGTTGTCCATCTTGGGACAGGTGGCTGCTGTGGGCCCACCCTCACCTGAGGGTACCAGAGAAGGAAGCTACAACCTGGGACTTTCGCTGCTGCAGCAGAGCCTCTCAGGGGCTGTGAGGGTGGGCTTCTGGTGCCCAAGAGGCAGCAGTCCCACTCACAGACCTCAGCAATGTTACTGTAGGCCATGGCACCTAGAGAGGCCAGGAGGGGCATGGAAAGCAGACAGCACGAGGAAGAGTGAGTTGGAGTCATCTAGAGGGCATGGCCAGGCCAGGTGTTCTAGGAGTCCGGAGGAAGGCTGAGGCCTTGAAGCCAGCCTGCACAGGTGACCCTGTCCATGCTTCCACAGCTTGGCTGCATTCTTCCATGTTGCCTATTCTCCCTTCCCTACACCTGGCACAGAGGATACCACCCTGAACTGTATAGGCGGCTTTCTGGTGGTCTGCCCTCTGCTCTCCTGAAGCAAATGGTGTCTCCCACCTGCATGCTCAGGGCCCAGCTAGTCCCTTGCTTATACAGACACCTGTGGAAACTGGGTCCAGGACACCAGTGAGCCAGGCCACTTTACCAGTTCTTTGGGTTCTGGCCTGGAGCTCAGTCTCACCACCCTGGGTCGGCTGTGGCAGCCTCCAGAGTCCAGATTCCCCTTCCCCAGGAAGCTTCGTGGGTCCTAGTGGCTATTTGCAATGCCACTTCCTTGGCTTCAGTAGGGTTTGTTGATGTCGTGTGCCAAATGACTCCTTCTAATGTTTCTCCCCCTCTGCATGTCTGATCTCGCACCCCGTGTAGGCATGACGAGTATTCTGATGTCAGCCATTGGACTCCCTGTGTGTCTTAGCCGCGAACCCCAGCCCGCCAGCCCTCCCGCCTCCTGTCTGGCCTCTAAAAGTCACAGCTCAGTTAAAAGATTGAGGAAAATGTCCGTGAAAGGTAGTTCCTGTTCACAAATGCTCTCTGGCCTCTGCTAAGCCTCCTCCAAGTCTCGCTGCCTCTGACTCTGACGTGGATTACTCTTCCTCTCAATCCTGTCCCCTGGGAGGATGGGCTCTGTGGCCCTTACTCATCAGCATAGCTGAAGCCTGGGCTCTGACTTTCCAGAGTTCAGCTCCTCTCTCTCCCTGGCACAGCTGGGATCAGAGGGGCTTGTTCTTCAGGCCTTGTGACTTTGTAAATACTAAGCTGTAGGCAAGGGGTAGTGCCTGGCTCAGAATGGGGAACAACTGTCCTTTCCATTAGAGCCATCATGTCTCAGGAAAAGTCCCCCACTCCCAGAACAGCAGACCATTCCTTTTGCCCTGGCACTCAGCTCTGTCTAGCTATCTGTGCAGGCTATTTTAAGAGATGTCCTCTGATGACCACTGTCCTGCCCTGCCCATCACATGGCCAGGGAAAAAGGGATTTCAGAGTCACTAACAGTGCTGAGAGTTTCAATTAGACCTGTGGTGGAGGGGCCTATTGTACTAAGCCCTGGACTTTTCTCAAGCTAGTGATGGCTCTGCCTCCATCACTCGGCCATAGAAACACAGACTGCTTCTAGTCCAGTGTGGTGGTGTGCAGGGAGGGAGCCATGGCTCCACTAGCTTCCCCCGGCTTTGTGATCTTACGCAGGTCCTCTCCATTCATAAGTCGACACCTACTACTTAGCAAATTGCTTGGTGGGAAATAGGAAATAGACATGTGAAGCACCTGGCATATGGTGACAGTGGCTGTTATAATCCTAACTATCCTCTGGTGTAGCCCCCAGAGGAGCTGGGCTCAGGGAGGGGTGGGCCTTGGAGCCCCTGACCCCAGCCCTGGAGTTACTTAGCCTGCATGGAGGTAGAGATGGATCTGTGTCTAGGCCAGGACGGCAGCTGCCTCTGGCACTCGGGTTTGCCTGGGAAAGACATAGGTTCCTGGCCTACCTGGGCTCAGCTGTCCCTTTTGTGTGAGTTCCTTTTGAGGGTCACCTGGCCAGCTTCCTTTGAGAAATGTGGCTAATGGGAAGCTCAGTTCTATAAGGCTGGGTGGGCCAGGCAGAGGGGGAATCCCAGGCTTATCTGGAGACAGGCCTAGAGCTAGCAAGCTTTTCACAAAGAAAAGTCTCCCCTAGTCTGAATAGGGTGTCTCAGTCAACAGGAATGGCCACTCTGAGTTGAGGGTCAGTGTTCTGATGTGGTTTTCTCACCATAGTGCCCAGGGCATGGGTCCTGGCAGTCTGTGTGTGGATGTGGAGTTATTGGGGAGGCGTGGTCTGTTCTTGTTAGCAGCTGCTTTTCAGGTAACAGCCTGGTGCCATTATAGGAGTTATAGCTTTGTGAGATATTAACTTTCACTTTTGAGATGATGGAACCAAGGCTCAGAAGTAGTGTGATTTGGTCATGGCAAGAGCCAGAATTAAGCGTGATGTTCTTCTCCCCTAAGTTGCCTCCCAGATTGTTGTCACTTGGCAATCTCAAGTCTTTGCAGTCCCAGGCTGATTGTGAGCTTAGATTCCAACCAGAGTCCATCTGGTCTCAGGGACAGGAACCAGCAGCTCATGGTGACCTGAGCTGGAGCTCCTGCCACAGTTGCTTTGTTAGGGGCTGCCTTGGTCTCCCTGGTCTCTGCTTTTGCTCCCCCACAGGTTTGGCTGCAATTTTCCCATTCTCCTGCTGCGTAGAGAAACCCCTCAGGTGTGCTGATTCTCTCTCACTGGTTGGGGATATCTCCCATCCTTAAGTGGGACCTGTTTGGTGTAGAGATTGGTGTTTATGGAGACACAGCCCTCCCAGCTGCATGGGCGTGTGCACAGAAAAGAGCAGGGCAGCAGGGTGTGCTCCTGCTTCATCTTGGCCCCTCCCCAGAGTCGCTTCGCTTAGGAACTGTAGCATGTGACCGAGATCCCACAGTCAGACAGTGACCAGTCAGTGTGGCCAGCATCTGCAGTCAGCATGCAAGTAGGTATGCTGGTGGAGTGGGTTCCTGGGACACACTGAACTCAAAGCTTCCTTCTTTCACTGAGAATAATAAATCTTGGATGAAATAATGCAGCCAGAGCATCCTTTGGAGTAGTGTTTATTTTTATTTTATTTTATTTTATTTTATTTTATTTTTGAGACAGCATCTTACTTTGTCACCCTCAGTAGAGTGCTATGGCGTTACAGCTAACAGCAACCTCAAACTCTTGGACTCAAGTGACTCTCTTGCCTCCGAAGTAGCTGGGACTACAGGTGCCCACTACAACACCCAGCTATTTTTATTTTTATTTTATTTTATTTTATTTTATTTTATTTATTTATTTATTTTGTTGTTGTTGTTGCAGTTTGGCCGGGGCTGGGTTTGAACCCACCACCCTTGGTATATGGGGCTGGCATCTTACCCACTGAGCCACAGGCACCGCCCCCCCAGCTATTTTTAGAGACAGAATCTTGCTTTAGCTCAGACTGGTTTCATACTCATGAGCTCAGGCGCTCTGCCTACCTCGGCCTCCCAGAGTGCTGGGATTACAGGTGTGAGCCATGGAGCTCAGCCTGAAGCTGTTCTTGAAGCTGCTTTTTGACTCTCACAGGCATCCTTGGAAGAGACTGGGTTTGGTTTCCTGACTAGATGTGTGTTGGGATGCAGCTCCTGAGAGATGTGTGACTCTCTGTTCCTGCCTTTTCTGCCTCCTCCACATATCCCCCATTCCCCAGGCTGGGCCTGGCACCCATGCGGTTAGGCCTGGATGGGGCTTTGCCCAGCAGAGTTCTGGAGTGCTCTGTGCCTGGCGCTGAGGCTCTCCTGTCTTGCACACTAATCTTCCCCGTCTTGGCCCTTCTAACGTTTCCTCCTGGCAGCTTGGACTCTCCCTTATCTTCCTCTCTGGAATCCTCTGCAGTTTGTACTCCCTGGGAGATTGCTTATATTCTTTCTCTTGTAGGAGGGACTGCAAAGCTAGAGCCAGAACAGGTGATAAAAAACTACACTGAAGAGCTAAAAACACCCCCAGATGAGGTAAGTGTCCTGGGAGCCAGGTTGCTTTGGGTTTTGTTTGGAAAAAGGGCTGACTACAGATGGAAAGGACACCAGCTTCTTCTCTTCTGTAAGGGTATTTCCCAGGCACCCCTGGTGCATGCTCTAGACACTGTGGTTGAATCTCTAGCTTCCCATCGGTAGTAGCTGTGGCTCCTAGCCCACATCCTTCAGATCCAACCTTTGTCACTAAGGAGCTGTGGTCCTGAGCCAAGCTCTCCCCTCTCGGTCCAGGCTTCTGTGTAGCCCAAGCACCATCCTGGAGATTGGGGGGGGGGGGGGGGGGGCCACTGGGCCACCCGGGCCCAGCGTACACAGGGGCACCAGGGTGGGGGTCGCCACTGGGCCCCCCAACTCCG
>CAUYPK010131029.1:0-51140 GCA_963574355.1 Loris lydekkerianus | reverse complement strand
TTTCACAGACCGGTTGACACATTTACATCACACTGGTTAACATAGCCTTCCTGGCAATTTTGCAGTTATTGTGTTAAGACATTTACATTCCACATTTACTAAGTTTCACATATACCATTGTAAGATGCACCACAAGTGTTGAAGACAGAATGACCAAGAGTGGGGAGCAGAGTCAAGGAGAGACAGAGTCCAAGATAAAGTTAAAACATGTGAAGAGGCCAGGTGTGGTGTCTCACACCTGTAATCCTAGCATTCTGGAGGGTCTAGGTGGGTGGATTGCCTGAGCCCAGGAGTTCAAGACCTACCTGAGCAAGAGTGAAACCCTGTCTCTACTAAAAATAGAAAAACTAGCTGCCTTGTGGCAGGCACCTGTAGTCCCAACTACTCTGGAGGCTGTGGGAGGAGGATCGCTTGAGCCCAAGAGTTTGAGGTTGCCGTGAGTTATGATGCCAGAGCACTCCATGACTATGTGTAATTTCTAGAAAAGCAGTTCTTAAGCTTTGTGATCTTATGACCCCTTTCTACAAAACTGAGAACTCCAAAGAGAGAACCCAGGGCACAGAGTGAGACTGTCTTAAAATACATAAATAAATAAAATACATTGAAGAATGTTTCCTCCCTTCTATCCAAGGGTAACCTTTTCTGAACATGACCCTGATTGAGCTCATTGAAGTCTCGTTTTTTTTTTTTCCAGAGTTGGGCAGCACGTTCAAGGGCTTAGAAGAAAGTCAATACACTTGCCCGCCCGAATCGCTCCCACTTGCTTCCCGAGGAGCAGGGCTGCACCTATGAGCCCCCTGGAGAGGGGCAGGCCGCTGACCCGGAGGGGCAGGTCGTGAGGGGCGCGGCCGTCTGCGGCCCAGGTCAGTCGTATGCACTCCAGCACCTCCATCAGCTCGCTCTTCTCCTTCACCAGCCCCGCAGTGAAGAGGCTGCTAGGCTGGAAGCAAGGAGATGAGGAGGAGAAGTGGGCGGAGAAGGCGGTGGACTCCCTGGTGAAGAAGCTGAAGAAGAAGAAGGGGGCCATGGACGAGCTGGAGCGGGCGCTCAGCTGCCCGGGGCAGCCCAGCAAGTGCGTCACCATCCCCCGCTCCCTGGACGGGCGGCTGCAGGTGTCTCACCGCAAGGGGCTGCCGCACGTCATCTACTGCCGCGTGTGGCGCTGGCCCGACCTGCAGTCCCACCACGAGCTGAAGCCGCTGGAGTGCTGCGAGTTCCCGTTTGGCTCCAAGCAGAAGGAGGTGTGCATCAACCCGTACCACTACCGCCGCGTGGAGACGCCAGGTGGGTGTGATGTCCAAGGGAAAGTCGTGCTCCCTGCACGGGGAGCGAAGGAGCACCAGAGACAAGGACCTCTACCGGGGACAGGGAGAGAGAAAGAGAAGAGAGGGACTGTTCGGTTTGGAAGAACTAAAACATTTTTGGGGGTAAGGAGACAGAACCTTACCCTGTCGCCCAGGCTAGAGCGCAGTCACATCATAGCTCACGGCAACCTTAAACTCTTGGGCTCAAGTGATCTCTTGCTGTAGCCCTGGGCGTAGCTGGGACTCAGGCACTTGCCACCACACCTGGCTTGTTTTACTATTTTTTAGTAGAGATGAGGTCTCTTTCTTGCTCTGGGTGGTCTTGAACCCCTGTGCTCAAGCAGTCCACCCACCTCAGCTTCCCAGAGTACTAAGATTAAGGTGTCAGCCACTGGGTGCCTGGCTCCTAAATTCTGTAGTCTGAAAAAAATCTAGAAAGAAGAGATTTTTTTCCTAATAGACATGTACACTGTATGTGATTTGGAAAATGCAGTTTTCTCATGATGTATTTAGGATGCGTTACCATAATGCTTTCTCCATTCTTGGGGCCCTGAAAGTTTTTAAATGACCTTTGATAATGATTAGCTGTAAAATAAACCAAACTGAACTATGCTAAACTAAACTAAAGAAAGTTTTTTGGGTGCCATTTTGCCCACGGTTAGGTAAGTGGAAGGTGTCCTATCTGAAAACGGCCAATGAAATTGTTGCTGGAAGTCATTCCAGACAGCTTTTAAAATATGGTTTTAAATATCATGATGCATGGCTTAATGACAGGGATACTTTTCGAAAATGATTTTTGTCCTCATGTGAACATTGCAGAGTATACTTACACAAACCTAGTGGTAGAGCCTACTACACACCTAGGCTGTGTGTGCCCTATTGCTCCAACGCCACAAACCTGTATAGAGCATGTAACTGTACTAAGTACTGTAAGAATTTGTAGCACAATGGGGGAGTATTTGTGTATCTATGAAAAAGGTACAATAAAAATATGGTATAGGATCAACATCACATATGTGGTCCTTCATTGACCAAAATGTCACGGGACACCTGACTGTAGGAAAGCACTGTCCTAAACTGCGCACGCTGATGTGTGAATGTGTAAACATGTATTTCCCCCGTCTGGAGAAGTGTGGCAATTACCTTGTTCCTTCACCCAGGCTGTGGCAGGATTTTACTGTGATCTCTTTGGATTGAGTGTTTCTGTGGCATGCTGGGCAGGAATACAGTTTTTAGGGGCTTTCTCTCTTGGATTGGCCTTCTGCCTCATTCCAGGAAACCAAGGGGCTGACACAGTAGTACAGGGAAATTGTTCGTGTCAAGAGAGAGTTCAGCTATATAATAAGTGATTTGTGCTCAGCTTGCATTAGTCTTAGATAGGTGACCTTTCAGGAGCCCCAAACTTGCCCTCAGGTTGTAAAACAGTTGTTGCAGAAGCCATTTGCCTATATGTGAATACTTCTCACATCTGCTTCTTTTTTTTGGAGACAGAGCCTCAAGCGGTCGCCCTGTGTAGAGTACCGTGGCACCACAGCTCATAGCAACCTCCAACTCCTGGGCTTAAGTGATTCTCTTGCCTCACCCTCCCAAGTAGCTGGGATTACAGGCACCCGCCACAATGCCCGACTGTTTTTTGGTTGTAGTTGTCATTGTTGTTTGGCAGGCCCAGGCTGGATTCGAACCCGCTAGCTCTGGTGTATGTGGCTGGCACCTTAGTCACTTGAGCTACAGGTGCCAAACTTCACATTTGCTTCATACAGGGACCTTGTATGAGAAGGTGATTAGATGGTCCCACACTCTTGGCAAATCTGAGCTCATTTTCCCTGAATTGTGGAGTTCTTTGCTTTCTTCCTTTCTTTCTTCTCGTTGGACTCAGTTTATGTACTTACAGAAAACAAGTTAATAATTTCTGTTTATGACAAAAGTGACTTGATTCCTTTCTATGTCTCCTAAGATGGGAATGACTATCAAGCATCCAAAATAGGCCCAAATGGAGAAATGTTCATTAAGAAACCACTTCTCTTTTCCTGAATAATGTAGTGTTAAAATGTAACAACTTGTAAGAACTATCATGTAAAATGTATCTGGTTTTGCTTTTGAATATTAGAAACTTAATTTTAAAGAATTATTTGATATTTTAGTTTTTCAAATATATAAGATCCTTTTAGGAATGATAATGTGAATGTTTTACATATAATAGATAAATTTCATATTATTATATTTTAGGTTTGAATTTCTAGAATGAAAGATGGATAAAGACCATATTTAAGCTACATTTTTTTTTTAACTCCTCATTTGGATTTTCTTTTTCTTTCTTTTTTTTTTTTTTTTTTGCAGTTTTTTGCCAGGCCAGGTTTGAACCCACCGCCTCCAGTCTTTGGGGCCAGCACCCTACTCCTTTGAGCCACAGGCACTGCCCCTGACTTTGATTTTTTTTAATAGAAAAAGTAAGTTTTATATCTAGTTATCTAGCCATGTTCAAAGTAACTATCTTGAGAATAAGAAACATGCAAAGGTTAAAAGTTGGGTGAGTTCTTAATTATAAAGCTTAAATTTTACCTTTGAAATCCCTCATTTTTTTTCTTTGGTTTTTTTTTTAGGCAAGGTGCAGTGGCTCATGCCTGTAATCCCAGCACTCTGGGAGGCTGAGGCAGGTAGTTTGCTTGAGCTCACAAGTCCAAGACCAGCCTGAGCAAGAGTGAGACCCCGTCTCTAAAAAATAGCCAGGCATTGTGGCAGATACCTGTAGTCCAAGCTACTTGGGAAGCTGAGGCAAGAGGATCTCTTGAGCCCAGGAGTTTGAGGTTGCTGTGAACTATGACGCCACGCACTCTACCGAGGGCAAGAAAACGAGAAAATAGTCTCATTTTATGACCATCCATTTTAGATATATTGAAGGCTGCATTCTCATTTACTTTTCATTCAGTCACTTAAATAATCAATTTCAGTGCTTCTCAAGCTATCTATAATAGTTTTTGTTTTCTTAAATTTTCAGTCTTTCAAATGAACACTTTACAATACAAATGAATTACTAGGCAGTATAAATATTTAGAAGGCTTATGAAGCACAAGCCCAGTTTTAAAAACTATTTATTTCAACAGATAAAATAGCAGCTGTCAAATTGCTGTTAAAACTGTAAGCTCTCTAGTCCCTTCATAGACTGGTACCCAACAATTGGTGAAGTGTGTCTGGTCATCAGTCATATTCTGCCTGACACACAGCTACAAACAAAACAGAATGTTCTCATGGTGCAGGATGATTTTATTCCATTTGGGCGCTGGGTGTTATTTTAGGAGAGTAATTTCTCTTTTACATAAAATATTTACATAAAATATTCATACTATATCAAAACAATGTGACTTTTGACAAAGAGACAAAAGGATTTTTTCCAGCTCTTCTGTGAGCTGCTGTGTTCCATGTAACTCCATGCATAGTACTGAGATGGAAAGATAACAGGTGTTTAAAAGGTGGCATAAAATAGAAAGAGATGTCTGTAAGCTCACTGTGTCATATTTGCAAGCAGCAGTTAAGATGTGGAAATGGAATTAAGTAATTAGGAATAGCTTTGTTTTGAGTACACATATTTAAAAACACGATCAGTGCAAATCTAAGTAACTGTGCCACTCAGGCTGAATAATAACCAGGATGATACCATCAGTTTTCTTTTTTTTTTTTTTTTTTTTTTTTTATAGAGACAGAGTCTCACTTTATGGCCCTTTGGTAGAGTGCCGTGGCATCACACAGCTCACAGCTCACAGCAACCTCCAGCTCCTGGGCTCAAGCGATTCTCTTGCCTCAGCCTCCCGAGTAGCTGGGACTACAGGCACCTGCCACAACACCCGGCTATTTTTTTGTTGCAGTTTGGCTGGGGCTGGGTTTGAACCCGCAACCCTCAGCATATGGGGCCGGCGCCCTACTCACTGAGCCACAGGAGCCGCCCGATACCATCAGTTTTCTTTGCAAACATTCACTGGTTTTGGTTTTACCTAGATGGTAAAAATAAAGTATCAAGATATTTGTCATGATAAAGGAAAATACATCCTTTCTTTTCTCTTGATGCCTCAGATCTGTAGGCCATGAAGAAATAAATAGAAGTCTCTAGATTGAGAAGGAAAGGAGGCTTATGTTTATCGATGGTAGGCATGCACTGTAAATATCTTAGATTAAAACTGAAGTCACAGAGATCATTCAAATTCTTCTTCATCAAAGATAATATGTATTTGAACATTCTTAATAATTGTGATAAGGAAGTGTCATTGAAAAAAGCAGCCATATGTCATTTCTTATGTCAGCACCTCACTTAACTGTTTATGAGGCAAGTTATTTTTTTATTCCTGCATAGTTATGGAATACATTACAGGAAATTCAGCGGTGTGTTTTCCATGTCACTTCTGCATGGTGATATTAAATGTTTGTTCTCTAATGCCATAAGGCAGTGTATGTATGCAAACGCTAGCTCGCAAAGGGGGAAGAAATCATTCGTTTCCCTGCCACTGTCACCTGTAGTGCCTTTAATTTAAACATTTTCTTTATACTTTTGAGTTTATTTTTGTCCATAGGACTGAAAATTATTGCTTGTTTTAGAAAGCAATAAACGTATGATCGCAAAGGCAAATGGCAGACTTTGTGGTGAAAGTTATTGTTATAATGCTGTTACTGTCCGTTTATCTCAAAACATTGACTTTTTTAAAGACTTTTTTTTAGAGCAGTTTTAGAACATTTACTTTTTTTTTTTTTTTACAGTTTTTGGCCGGGGCTGGGTTTGAACCCCCCTGTATATGGGGCTGGCACCCTACTCCTTTGAGCCACAGGCGCCACCCCTAGAACGTTTACTTTCTACGAAAGTTTTTTATTAATACTTGCATATGGTGGCAAATCAATAGTGTGATAGAAATGAGCCACCTCATCCATCCCCAGAAACAACCTCTTTAAAACCATTTCTTAATCCTTTGTTATTTTTCTCCTTCATTACTAAAAATTATGGACATAGTTCTAGATAATATGCATGTACATCTGTTTCCAAATTTATCAGCTTAGATGATTTTATTGACTCTCTTACATAAAAAATGAAGATTTAGCTCATTTATATATGAGCTCATTGTATGAGCTTTTTCCTTCCTCTTCCCAATCCTTGATATCTGTTTTTTAGTTCATAGTGTATACAGTGTTTGTTTTTGGTTATTCTACTGGTTTCCATTGTGGAGTTTGAGGATGGAAACCGTTTGCCTTCAGAGATCCATTGTCAGTGTTGTGATGGAAAGTTTGAAGTAGGTCGATTCTCATTTCTTTGTATGTGACTTGGAGGTGATCCTCTAAGAGCTTTGAAAATACTTCATTTACCCTGCAACCAAAAAAAAAAAAAAAAAAAAAAAAATTCATTTACCCTGTGATGTTTAAGACAGAATGACTAGATCTGGATCTGTTCTCGTTAATTAACCTCTTCACGCTCTATGACCCTTCTCTGTATGAAGACATAGATACTTTTTAGTTCTCAGAAGTTTTCTTCTGTTATTTCTTTGATTATTTCCTCCTTTGTTTTCTCTGTTCTTTGTCTGGAAATCAGGTTGGTCACAGGTGGCATTTCAACATTTATGAAGCACATTTTTTTATGCCAGGTGTTGTAACCCTTTAGGAGTTGATAGGAGCAGTGAAAGCCCAGGCAGAGATTGCCTTTGACAATTTCATTACATTCTTAAATTTTGTGTAGAATCACAATCAGGAACATTCACATTTTTATGAAGAATGGAACGTAGAAGGCGCATGATAAAATGAACAAGTTTATATATATAAACTGACATCTATATAGTGCTTTACAATTAACTTATTTACTTTATTATTTACTACTTGTATTTTTTTTTTTAATTTTAGGTTAATTTGAGTGTACAAAGAATTAGGTTACAGTGTTTGTATTTATTAGGTATAGTCTCTGTTGTAGTTGTGTCTTACCCCCAGGAGATGTGCCATAGACCCCCACATTGTGCCCGTTAAGTGGGAACACACCAATTCCCCCTTGACTTTCTCCCTCCTTCCCCCCCATCTTGATTTCAATTGAGTTTTTCTCTTGTGTGGGTTAATAACTTTTAGTCACTCACCCTTAAATCTTTCCAGTAAGGATAAACAGAATATTTTTTATTTCAGTAGCACTACTGAGCCTGGAATTGAGGCTGGTTATCTAAATAATGCAACACGGTCTCGGAAGGAAAAGTTTGTGCGCATCATGTTTCTTTGTAAGCAATAGGAACCAATTTTTCCTTTTTTAAAAAAAAGACTTTATTGGCAGAATTAAAGGACGATGGAAGCAATCAGTTCTCTAGGAGGCCACGTAGTAGGACAGCTCTGGTCATTTCCAAGATAGGGAATCATGAACTGTGACATCATGCTTAAGATTCAGATTCAGGAATAAGGACTGTTGGTTTATCTTGACTCACACACTGAAGTGGGACCTTACTAAGGGACAATTTCATAATGAGCACAAAAAGTAGTAGAGGAATAGTTCCTAAAGAAAAAAAAAAACTTTTCTCGGACGGCGCCTGTGGCTCAGTGAGTAGGGCGCAGGCCCCATACACCGAGGGTGGCGGGTTCAAGCCTGGCCCCTGCCAAACTGCAACCAAAAAATAGCTGGGCGTTGTGGAGGTCGCCTGTATTCCCAGCTACTTGGGAGGCTGAGGCAAGAGAAGAGCCCAAGAGCTACAGGTTGCTGTGAGTCCTGTGACGTCATGGCACTCTACCGAGGGTAGAATGAGACTCTGTATCTAAAAAAAACAAAAAAAAACTTTTCTCATTAAGAACTAGGTAGACCAAAAAAGCAAGTGTCCACTCTATTCCGCACTGATGAGCAGTGTCCAGCTCTAACTCTCTCATTCCCTCCTGATCCCAGTGCTGCCTCCTGTGCTGGTGCCAAGACACAGTGAATATAACCCACAGCTCAGCCTCCTGGCCAAGTTCCGCAGCGCGTCCCTGCACAGTGAGCCGCTCATGCCACACAACGCCACCTACCCTGACTCCTTCCAGCAGCCTCCATGCCCTGCGCTCCCTCCCTCGCCCAGCCATGCCTTCTCACAGTCCCCATGCACGGCCAGCTACCCTCATTCCCCGGGAAGTCCTTCAGAGCCAGAGAGTCCATTTCAACCCTCAGGTAAGTAAGAGCTGTGGCCTGTGGGTAATATGGGAGACCAGGACTCAACGTGCTTAATTATAATGAACCATCATAATTAACAGTCATCGTAACTGACATCCGTACAGTGCTTTTCAGTTTACAAAGCAATCTCCTGTAGGTCCTGGATCCTGCCTCCCTCAGAGATGCTGAGGTCCTTGCCTGCCTTGGAGCAATTAGCCTGGAGCTCCAACATGTTTTTGCTCTGGTATCTGGTTCTAATCCTCTGGAAGTGCTCAGAAACCAAATGGATTTGAACAGCATCCCTGAGAATTTGTAAGGATTTTGTTTTATTTTTTATAAAGGCAATAGAAATAAGATTAAAATACTTCTCTAACCCAAGCAGGAAGACTTGGCCTGAGGGGGAGCAGCACAGGTCAATGCATTCTTTGAGTGCCTTTTTCAATAATCAGAGGGAGTCTCTGCCTGCAAAAGATGTACTTGTATATGTCACTGACCAGAGAGGGAAGTCCCAGCTCCAGCCAGGACCATTTCTATTTTGCTATGCAACGCCAGGACAGCATCTTGAAAACAGAGCTTTGAATTTACTGAATTGAATAAGCTTATGGAAGAGAAAAGGAGAATCTGAGGGAAAGACTCATATGCCCCTTATGTATTTGAGATAAATACTGTCCAGACTCACAGTCCTAAAGGCATGCATAAACACATTTGGTGCCGGGTGGTGCAGCCTGCCTCCTCCATTCATGAGGTTCATTTATTTTTAAACTCTTAACAATATGCAAGCATTGTTTTAAGGTTGCTAAAGGGAGAATTAGAAAGTGACTGAACGTTATCTATCCCTGTCCTTAGAAAACTTAGAAAATGTGGGAGGATAATGGGAGTTGCCTCTTCCCTTCTCAGTTACATGGTTCTTTCTGCCTCAGCAAGTTACATATACATCTACTATTACACTCGTCACACCGTATTATATAGTTCCTTGTGTGTCTGTTTTCCCCATCACACCGTGAGTCTTCTGTTTTCTGTGTCCAGCCCAAAGTCTGAAATGCAGTGGCTGCTTGTCAGTTGTTTATTGAGTAGATAAACTACCACGCAGGCGTTGGGACAGGAGCTCAGGACCATAGGTGTAGGTTTCATCGACTCAGTGATGACAAAGCATTTGCTAAGCTTCCAGCAGTATGCCAGTGCTAGAGGTGCAGTGATGATGATTCTGTATCCTTAGTTTCAGTTATCTGAGGTCAACAGTAGTCTGAAAACATTCAATGGAAAATTCCAGAAATAAACAATTCATAAGTTTCATTATAATCACATGCTATTTTGAATCTGAGTGTTGGGATAAAATCTCCACCCAAGGACCTGAATCATCCCTTTTGTTCAGCGTATGCACACTGTATACAGGACCCCAGCCCGAGTCACTTAGTGATCAGATCACCTGCACAGTATTCCAGTGCTTGTGTTCGAGTAACCCTTATCAGAGGTCCCAAAGCACAAGAGCAGTGACACTGGTATGTTGTTGTAATTGTTCTGTTATTAGTTATTGTTGCTAATCTCTTATTGCACCTAATTTACAAATTAAATTAGGTATCTATGTATAGGGGAAAAAGGTATCACAGGTATCTATGTATAGGGGAAAAATAGTATAAACAAGGTT
This sequence comes from Loris lydekkerianus, assembly GCA_963574355.1. Lineage (NCBI taxonomy): Eukaryota > Metazoa > Chordata > Mammalia > Primates > Lorisidae > Loris > Loris lydekkerianus. The sequence continues at coordinate 41,074 of CAUYPK010131029.1, read as the reverse complement.
AAGTATTATTCATGGTCTCAGGTATCCACTGGGGGTCTTGGAAAGTATCCCCAGAGGATAAAAGGGGTGTTTCTGTGGTCTCTGACCTGGAAGAGGCAGTGACTATTGACAGTAGTCACAAAAACAGGTAAGCTTTTTATCAGGGAACCAGGGAAGTGACGATAAGGGTTACTGAAGATGATGTGGGGGTGGAGAGAAGGCAGTGAATTAGAGAAGGTGGACTCCAGGGGACCTGATGTGGGCTGAAGGCTGACAGCTGAAGTCTTGCAAGTGGCTGAGTTCACTGAGAAAGAGACAGAATGGAAAGAGGCACTCGAGGCTCAGCGCCTATGGCTCAAGCGGCTAAGGTACCAGCCACATACACCTGAGCTGGCGGGTTCGAATCCAGCCTGGGCCCACCAAACAACAATGACGGCTGCAACAAAAAAATAGTCAGGCATTGTGGCAGGCGCCTGTAGTCCCAGCTACTTGGGAGGCGGAGGCAGGAGACTCGCTTGAGCCCAGGAGTGGTGGTTGCTGTGAGCTGTGATGCTGCGGCACTCTACCCAGGGCAACAGCTTGAGGCTCTGTCTCAAAAAAAAAAAAGGCACTTGAGGACAGAGAGCCATGGTTAACGGATGGGAGGATAACTATGTTGCAAGATATGTATTTACATACCACACATCTAGGCTGGAAAGACTTCCTGTACTATCTTTGAATTCCTGCCCTAGTTACCCTGACAGGTTGATATTCTTTTTCCTCTTCCCACTCAGAAAGGGCAGGCCCCAACAGAAGGGGGATAATTTCCCACAGAAGGCACAGCCCCTTTCATCTCAAAGAAAATAATTCCTTTCTGAATGATTAACAGCAAAATGCAAACCTTAAGGAGAGACCCACAGATACTATAAGGAACTTTTGAGATGAGCTAGTTCAGCCCTTAGTTTTTTAAGAGATCTTTGTTGAGATATAATTCACATACCACACAATTAATCCATTTCAAGTACACAGTTCAGTGGTTTTATTGTATATTACGGTAATTTTCTTAAAGTTGTGGTGGAGTATATCTAACTCCAAATTTGGGGGTTTAAGAGTACAATTCAGCGGCATTAAATGCATTCATAACGTTTTGCAACATCATCACTATCTGTTCTCAAATCATCACTCCAAGCAGAAACTCTGTACTCCCTCAGAAGAAGCTCCCCATTTCCCCCTTCCCAAGCCCTGGAGCCCTTTTCTGCCTCCATAAATTTGCCTGTTCTAGGTAGTTATGTAGGTGGATTCATACAGTATTTTCCCTTTGGGGGCTGGCTTATTTTGCTAGTTGATGTTGGCACATTATTTGCATAGTTTATCTATGTTGTGTCACGTGCCAGTACTTCATTTTGTGACTGAGCAGTATTATATCCATAATATACCACATTTAAAAAAACCCGTTCATCGCTTGTTGGCCATTTGGATTATTTCCACCTGGGGGCATTGTGAATGGTGCTGTGGTGTCTCTGCATCCTGCTTTTTGTTTCTTTGGGTGTGTACCCAGGAGTGGGACTGCTGGGTCCTATATAATTCAGTGTTCAGCCTCTTATTTTTCTAGGTAGGTTTACTCAGGGGCCCCCAAAAGGGCCAGCTTGCTTTAAAACTCCTTCACCAGGGGTCACAGTAAATTTTCTCACAAGAAAATACCTTATCCATGGTTTCTGTTGTGGTCCATAAACCCCTGTGTTAGTATTGCTGTCCAGGCCTGTTAAAATGTTCATGGCGGCATGCACTGCGCAGTGGCTCCTGCCTGAAATTCCAGAACTTTTGGAGGCTGAGGCAGGAAAAAATCACTGATCCCAGAAGTTTAAGACCAGCCTGGGCCACACATAATGAGACCCTGCCTCTATAAAAAAAAAAAAAAAAACATGTAAAAAAAATAATTAGCTGAGCATAGTGATGTGCACCTATAGTCCCAGCTACTCAGGAGGCCGGGGCAGAAGGAGTGCTGGAGCCCAGTTGTTTGAGGTTACCGGGAGCTATGATGATACTACGTGGCCCTGTAGCTCGGGAGACAGAATAAGACTATATTTAAAAAAAAAAAAAAAAGTACATGGCTACATCTAATCACTAATTAGTTGAATCAGCATTTCTGAGTATTGGGTCAGGAATCTACATTTTTAGAAAACTCCACTGGCAATTTTTGTGCACTTAAATGTGAGAATTTACTTGTGTGGACCATTCAATTCAACGAAGTCAGGTTGATCCAAATGTTTGTGCAGCTGGATTCCACCACTAATGTAACAAGACCATTCTGGAATGGATACTAATTACACCTGTAATCCTGGCACTCTAAGAAGGCAGGGCAGGGCAGGTGGATTGCTTAAGCTCAGGAGTTCAAGCAAGAGTGAGACCCCATCTCTACTAAAAATAGAAAACTAGCTGGGTGTAGTGGTAGACACCTGTAAGTCCCAGTTACTGGGAAGGCTGAAGCAAGAGATTGCTCAATCCCAAGAGTTTGAGCATAGCTATGAGCTGTGACTCCATGAAACTCTACCCAGGGTGACAGAGTGAGACTCTGTCTCAAAAAAAAAAAAAAAAAAAAAAAAAATTAAACAGTTTTTTCTTTGCCTCTTAAGTTTTTATTGTGTTGTGATTTGCTTCCTGGTAAACTAGTCACTGAATATGTCCCATTTGTCTAATCGTGATCACTGTCCAGTGATAGAACTGATATCTGGGGAGAAGGGGCCTTCTCAGCACACCCCAGGCACAAGGTTGTTATTAGACTTTAGCTCTTCTGTGTTTGGGGGGGCATATTCTGAATTATCTTAGGAACAGAACATCCCTGCGGTCATTGTACTATCCAGGGCAACATAGGAGCGGAAAATTAAGCTCATTTCTAAGATGAGCTTTCTCTCTGTTTTGCAAGAATAACAGACTATTCTGCTCTTGGGAAAAGCTGTAACAACAGCTCATAGGTTTGAGAATCTTGTTGTAAAGTCATTTGAAATAATGGAAACGAATTGACTCTTCACTGAGGATCTCAGAACAGCCAGTTTCTCTTGAGAAGAACCTTGTCACATTATGTGGTGTCCCTATAGCAGTAACTGTCCCCCAACCCCAGGAGTTTAAGGCAAAAACTGTTGCATCCCACAGTCTTTGTGTCATTTACAGTGTGATGAATCCTTTGTTCTGCAGCTTTCTCTTAGTTGACACACCAGCCCTGCCTTATCATGCCCCAGAAGCACCAAGGGACCCACAATGGCCGACCTGTAGATACCACAACTGGTAGAAGCTTGGTGCCTTCGGTGCCAAATGGAAGTAGTTTGCAGATGAAGAGCTAAATGTAGCTGTTTTCCAAAAGTGTTTCCTATTATGCCCAAACAAAACAAAATTTAAGAAATGTCTTGGCCTGCTCTTCTGCATGTGTTTTACGAGGTAGATAGCATGGCTTTGCATTTTAACTTTGGCATTCCTCAGTGCTATGGAATAGAAGTTTTATCATCCTCATTACTAGAATGAGTTAATTTTCTAGTTTAACCTGGCATTTAGAAGTTCATAGTTCCTGACGTTTAGTGTGGAATTGGGAACTTAAGAAGTCAGAGTTCTTTTGTACTATTTGTGTTTTTACTGTAGATTTATAATAATGTCTTTCATTTGGCTAAGAGGGTGCTTTTAGAAATATACGTGAATAGGGTCTTTATAGAATTTTGTTTTAGGGTAGATATGTGTTGCTCAATTTCAATGTTCATATAATCCATGTGGCAGTCTTGTAGAAATGCAGATTTGGGTTAGATCTTGGGTGAGGGCCAAGAGTAGGCATTCCTAAGAAGTTTCCAGGCCGCTGTTCCATGAACCACATTTAAGTAGAGAGTGTCCAAAGGAGGTTATTATTTAAATATTCCAGAGTAAATCCTTTCATAAGTGAAGATCCTTTTGCAAGTCAAATAATAGCCCGTTAATTAATTTTCTTATAGATGTATATTCTAGCCCATATAGGAATAAGCTCTAGAATGGCTAGGATATTCAAGGAAAAGAGGGAAACAGTATAATCAGTAGGAAGACAGAGAAGGGGTGTGAGTGGCAAGGAAAAAAAAGAACTCTGAAGTTTGGTTAGAGGAAACTCTTTAATGTTAGAATCTGGAGTGAAGACATAATATCCAAAGGATTCCTAATGAAATATCCAGCTTTAAAATATTTTTATGGCATACATAATTAGATGTCCCTATATAAATATAGAAAGGGGAACATAAGCCCCTCTGTGGAAGTTTTTTTTCTTAAATAATTTAAAGTTCTATTCAGTGTTTTTTATTTTTTAAATCACATTCAAACTATTATTTCTCATTTTTAGTTTGCTCTAAAATGATACTTTTTGCCACAGGGATTCAGTTTGGCTCAGTAACACCAGCATGCTCTCTGTTGTTGGAGGGGACCTGCTGTGTGCTTTAGGGCTGATGATTTTTTTTTTTTTTTTTTCATTAAACTGTTCGTGCTGGTTTTGCCCTGGCCCCCTCTTTATCAAAACACTTGCTTACAAATGCTCTAACCCCGGAAGACTAAAAAGGTTCCTGGCCTGTGCCCTCAGGCCTGTAAACCAAATGAGCTCACCCCATACAACTTCCACGAGAGTGAGGGTGACCCTTTTTAAAAGATTGGAAAGCAGCCTAGTTGGTCTGGAGGCCACACGGCTGGCTAACAGCATGAATGTGAGTTTCCAGGTGGAGCCGTGAGCTGTGAAGGTCAGGGGTGACTGCAGTGCCTTGCCATCTGTTACGTTTTCTTTCAGACTTCCGGCCCGTGTGTTACGAGGAACCCCAGCACTGGTGCTCCGTGGCCTACTACGAACTGAACAACCGCGTCGGGGAGACATTCCAGGCCTCCTCCAGGAGCGTGCTCATAGACGGCTTCACCGACCCTTCCAACAACAGGAGCAGGTTCTGCCTTGGACTGCTTTCTAACGTGAACAGGAACTCAACCATAGAAAACACCAGGAGACACATAGGAAAGGGTAAGAGCACATGTGTCTTTCTCTTTTTCTGAGATGAAATATGGAAATAGAAACCGGTCACATATTGGTCGTGTAGCCTCGTGGAAGGACCCAGGACAGGGAAGCTGGGAGGCTGTCCGGCGGTACTGTTGAGGACAGCACCGGGCTTTCACAGTCTGACTCTCTCTGCCTGTGAAGTCGGCATGCCACCTGCTGGGGGGGATGTGGAGTGGGTGTTGTAACAAGCAAGATGGTAAATATGAAAGCAAGATTAAATGATTGAATGGAAATATTGTGCATTATTATTTTGTGTGTGTGTGTGGGGGGTTTGTGCATTATTTTTGAATTGCCTAAAGATGCTAACTAACTAGGATACCTCCAAAAATGAGGAATTCTGACTGGATGATTAAAGTTTCCTTTGGGGACGTAGTTAGAAATAACGACTAATTAGTGTTTGGAAGCCTTTGGTGGGCAACTGGAGCTCTCCTGGCCCAGGAGATTGTTACAGCTGCTGACTAGGCACGGGCCACACTGGACTTTGATCAGTGATGCTTTTAAAGCCCATCTCATCTGCTTGAGCGACAGTGGCAATCCCAGAGGAATATTAGGCCTGGTTGAGTATCTTTAAGTTATGTTCTTTTCTATTAGAACAGTTGGTATCCCTGAGTGGTACTACTCTGGAGTCACAAGCAGAAAGAGCTTTCTGAGTCATTTGATCTTTTCTCTGTCTCTCCCTCACTTAACTCATCTTGAGAAGGTAGTGGCCTTCAGGCTATTCTTTCACATTTCCGGGGGAAGATCCATTATTCCACTTGGTGATATAAATATTCTTCCTGGCATACCTAATAAATGTCTCCTGTTGTAGTAAACCTACACGCCATTGTTTAGAAACAGGTCGAATTTGTTCATTGAGGTTGACTCTTCATGGAGACCGTTACCTTATGCTTATTTATATTCTTTTTCTTTCCATAGTGGCTTTTGGACGCTTACAAGAAACCTTTGCAGTGAGGTGACAAATGAAAACTAGAAAATAAGGCTGGGCATAATGGCTCATGCCCGTAATCCCGGAACTTTGGGAGGTGAAGGCAGGAGGATTGCTGGAGGTCAGAAGTTTGAGTCCAGCAACAGAGCAAGGTTCCATCTCCCCACACTCAGCTAATAAAAAATTCACCATGAGAGGTGGGGGTGCACCTGTAGTCCCAGCTACTCGACCAGGAGGCTGAAGTGGGAGAGTCGCTTGAGTCTAGGAGTTTGAGGTTGCTGTGAGTTATAGTTGTACCACTGTACTTTAGCCTGAGGAACAGAGTGAGATCTTGTTTCTTAAAAAACAATAGAAAATTAGAAACTGGTATTGGGGGTAGGGGAGGAGAATCTGAGTACGTCCTTGTGACTCTCATCGTCATTTTGCTCCATGTTTCCTGACAGGGAGGTCAGAGAGGTGAAGCTCACTCTGTACGTAACTGTTAACCTCAAAGGAGAAAAGCTGTTCCTCAAAGGAAATACTTTTACTTTGGATTCCTGAACAGGTTTCTCAGGCCAGGCTTTACTTTCAAATGATTTTTATAAGAATCTTCAGTGAAATTGATAGTACAACAAAGTGACTGTCCTCAGCAATAAATTAGGGTGTACTTAAAAAAGATTAAAAGAGGGAAATTGGGATTTTCCCAACGCAAAGAAATGTTAAATGCCTGCGGTGATGGATACCCCAATTATTCTCCTGTGATTCACATTGTATGCTTGTATCAGAACATCACCCACGCCTTATGAAACGATGACATACAACTATTATATTCCTATAATAATTTAAAAGATAATAAAAATGAAAAAAATAGAAAATAATACACTTAAAAAAAAAAAGGATCTTCAGCAAAATCTGAAAGCAAAACATTAACACGTAACGTTGCGGAGCTATTTGCTAAAGGCTTTGCAGATTGGTTTATGTACTAAGCTTCTGCTGGTACCAGTGGACCCAAAGATAGAATTAAAATATTAAAGGAGTACCGAACATTTTCTAGCCTCTTCAGGGTGCTCCCGATGAGGACATGGAGAGTGGATGTTCTGTGTTGTTAACCAAGAGTTAATCCGTACTGGTGAGAAACCATATGAAAATAATTAGATGACCTCTTCCAAAATCAGGAGTGCCCGACTGGGCATGATGGTTCATGCCTGTAATTCCAGCACTCTGGGAGGCTGAGGTGGAAGGATCCCTTGAGCTCAGGAGTTTGAGACCAGCCTGAACAAGAGTGAGACCCTGTCTCTACTAAAATTAGAAAAACTAGCCGGGTGTGCTGGTGGGCGCCTGTAGTCCCAGCTACTCTAGGAGGCTGAGGCAGGAGGATTGCTTGAGCCCAGGATGTTGAGGTTGCTGTGAGCTATAGACTGAGGCCAGGGCACTCTAGCCTGGGTGACAGAGTGAGACTGTCTGAAAAGGAAAAATATCTGGAATGCCCAACGGCTTGATGCCTGAGGAAATATCTGGAATGCCCAACGGCTCAGTGCCCTGAGGAAAGGGCACTCAGGCTTGCGTGATCCCTCAGGCAGAGCCACAATTCTCAGAAAGCTGCTTAGGAATTTTTAGAGGAGCTACCAGCCGTGCCATAAAGCATGGCAGGAAAGAGTGTGGGCTTAGGAGATTTGAAAGCAAGGGCCGTCAGCCATCGGTGTGATCACAGGACTCTGTCTGGGGTGCGGCTGTGGGTTAGCTGGTTCCCCACAGCCTGGCTTCCTAGTGAGTAAGTTGAGTCTCTGCAGAGGTGATGTATAGAGACACTTAGAGATGGGCATCCATCTCACTGGTCTTTACTGAGTACCTACTCAGCTGTGCACACTCAGGGTCCAGCAGGGAGACACAGACCCTGCTCGCCTGGGTTACATGAAGTTAGGGAAAAGACAAGCGAGGACCACTACAGGGAGCAGATCCAACAGAGGAAACAAAGCAGGGGAAGGGAATGGGGACTTCAGACTGGGACAGCTAGGGAGGAATTGACAGTGCAGACATCTGGGGGAAGCTTTCCAAGCAAAGGGAACAGCGCGTGCAGGGGCCCTGGGCCTGCCTGGCTTGTTCTGAGAGAGGCAGGAGGCGGGTCGTGGGAGCCTTGAGTCTGTTTGAAGGGCTTTGACTTTCCCTCTGTAAGAAATGGAAAGACAGATTTAGGTTGAGGAGTTTAGAATGGTCTGAGTTTATGCTTCAAAAGGGTCCCCTGGATGCCCTGTTGAGATAGACTATGTGAGGGCAAGGGTGGAAGACATGTACCAGAAAATAGAATTCTTTTTATTAGAGTTAGTGATGAGCCATTTTCCCCTGCAGCAGTTATCAGTTAGCTTTGAGGTAACTTCTGGTTTGTGTTCCGTGTGACTTAAAATTAGGTAAGATGGCTGGTGCTCCTACAGGAGGTAACATCACCATCCTCTTAGCAGACGCATGCTCTTAAAAGTTGTGCTTTCTTAGTGGTGACAGTCTATGCCCATTCACCCACTGCCTTCCACCTTGTGGGGTGCACTGGCAGGAGGCGAGGCTGCATTTATCTGTAACCTTGCAACGGTTACCTGGTGCAAAGGGATTGAGCCTACAACTTTGACCTCCCAGGGAAGTGCTTTGAATAGCTGCTAACAAGTTAGCCCTAGCATACCAAAGGCTACCAGTTAAATACCAGAGGCAGCCCTGGAGCAGCCTGGAACCCGTGTTCTAATGTGGGATCTGTCCATATTCCTGCTTGAAAACCAGACAGACCACTGGAACTCTCTGCAGTGACATGTTCAATTATAATAAAAATGATGATGATGGTGAAGATGGTAACCCCTGTTGGTTACCTACTGCGTGTGAGACACCCTGGCGTGCACGTACACATGTTGTTTCTAATCCTCAGAGTAACCCGACCAGTTAGGGGCTGTTAGTCTCATTGTACAGCTGAGACAACTGAAGCTCAGAGTTTGCTAGCTCACACAATTATATAAGTGATGGGGGTGCTTAAGTTGAGGAGTCACATCCATGTGTTGGTCTCAGTCCTCTGGTGGAGGGGACAGACCCTCCTGCCCTTTTACTGTGGTACCTGCATCATTTATAGAATTGAATCTGTCAATAAGCTGCACAGTGGTGCATCATCGTCAACTCTGTGGCATTGAAAGGCAGCCCAGATATTAATAATAAAGTGCTAAAGCATTATTATGATTGACTTTTACCATCTAAATCAGAGAAACTTTTGTCTTCCTTACAAAAATACCAGGCTAGAAGGGGAGAACTGCCCTGAAGATCACCCAGAGCCCCGAGTTCCTCTGTGGAGAACTGTAAGGGTCTTTCCAGAAAAAAAGACGAAAAATTTACTGACATGTAATAGTGATATGTGAATGCACCAAATAAAGCAGAGCGCTCCTGGTGATGTGGGAATCATGTAATAGCCAACCTAGATAATGGGGGATAATCTTGCCTGCTTTTTTTAGAGTGGCTTTTAAGAGGCCTTGAAAAGAATTAGGCAAACCATAGCTTTGAGCACAGAGCATGGACCTTGAGGTAGGATTATGTTTCTTAGGAATTCATGCTGTAATATAATCATAATCAATGCTGCATTCCTTAGCACTTGTGATTTCTGCTGTAACTTCAGTTGGCTCTGTTAACCCTCAAAATGAGCCTCTGCCAGGTTCCAGGTAAGAGACAGCACAGGCTCCTCGTTCTGCTGCAGGCGTAGGCGTGCTGCATTTGTCCTACCTGTCATCTGTTTTCCCCTTCCAGGGAGAAAAAGTTGATGACTATGATAATTCCTGAGACATTACCTTAGTTATGTAAATTTCTGAAATAAATCAAGAACATCTTGAAAATAATCATACATATTCCAAATAATTAAGTTGTTTTTGAAGTTGGAATATTTTTTGTTTCACTTGCACGTTTATTTTCTTGCACGTTTTACAGAATTCTAGTATTTCTTCCTGTTTTATGAAAGAGACTATCCTGGTATGAGGGTTGCCCTGGGCAGTTCCCCAGGAGGATGGTCTGCACTTCTAGGTGCTATTTGGATCGCTTCTTTAAATCCTTTTGAGACAGGGATTTAGTTTCCCTGTCTCAAAATCCCCTTCTAGTCTGCCTTTGAACACGTAGAAGGCTACGAAGCTTTATTATTCATTTTATTTATTTATTTGAGACAGAGTCTCTCACTTTGTCACCCTGGGTAGAGTGCTGGGACATCACAGCTCATAGCAGCCTGAAACTCTTGGGCTCAAGTGATCCTCCTGCCTCAGCCTCCCGAGAAGCTGGGACTACAGGCGCCCACCACAATGCCTGGCTAGTTTTAGAGATGGGGTCTCATTCTTCCTCCAGCTGGTCTCTAACTCCTGAGCTCAAGCCATCACCTGCCTGGGCCTCCCAAAGTCCTAGGATTACAGGTGTGAGCCACCGTGCTTAGCCTGAGGCTTCTAATCTTTAAAAAAGCAAATCCTAAAAAGTATTTTAGCAAAGGATGTCATGCTGTTACAATCATTAAACTTGATGTTGCCAAATACTTAACTATCCTGATAAAATGTCCACAATATATTACTAAGTGAAAAAAAAAAGTTTTAAAACATTCTGCAGAGTGCAATCCCAATTTTGTTTTAAAATATTGGACATTTCCTGCCTTTAAGGAATTAGCAGTCTTGTTCAGCAGATGAAATATAAAATTCTGAGACATTTAAAGTGCATTTACTAGTGTGAAAATGCCCTTTATGGCGATTAATTTATTATGAAAATAAAATAGTTCTTTAAGCCTTAAAAAATCACATAAAAGACTGGCCCAGTGGTGACTGTGTGAATTAGGAAAAGGTACCCCTTCCTTGAGAGAAATTACTGCCATCTGCTGGAAAAGTACTGTAATAACTATACAAAGCTCAAAAGATTGAGGCAAACTCTGGAGTTGTGCAGTGTCCAACCATAGACACAGTCCTGTGGAGGATCCACTTCCATCCTCTGACCCCGGTGTGGATCTGGGAATCTGTACTTCTATATTTATTTTTTGATTATACATTAGAATTCTTTTATTATAGGAAATTAATGTCCTTCTTTCTTTTCTTTCTTCTTTTTTTTTTTTTAGACAGTGTCTCACTCTGTCACCCTAGGTACAGTGCCATAGCATCATAGTTTAAACTCTTGGGGTTAATCGATTCTCTTGCCTCAGCCTCCTGAGTAGCAGGGACTATAGGGCATGTGGCACCACATTCAGCTAGTTTTTCAATTTTTAGAAGAGATGGGGGTCTCACTTTTGCTTAGGCTGGTCTTAAACTCCGGAGCTCAGGTAATCCACCTGCTTAAGCCTCCCACAGTGCTAGGATTGCAGGTGTGAGCCACCACACCCAAGCCTTATTATGGAAAATTTCAAATATGAGTCTTCACACTGCCATCTCCAGCTTCAATAATGATTCCCATTCTGTGCCATTCTTTTTCATTTACCCCTTCACAACAGTTTTGCTACAATATTTCAGAGCAAATCTCAGACTTCCTATCTCCTCCACCTATGTGAATATATAAGTAAGGAATTTTTTTAAATGCCATTATGACATTCAGAAATACTTACCTTCCTAAAGCTTCAGATAAGTCTCAGAAGCAGCCAGATTTTAAAATAGCTGTGTGGAAGACCAGTTACAAACTCAAGAAGAGTCCTGGTTGATTCTAAGGAAAGTGGCGTCTGGGTCCTCTGAGCAGGGTGGGGGCAGAATGTGCTCTGCCTTTAATGGTGGTCTTTCCACCTCCCCCCCTCTTGACCATTCCTTCCACTTTGGGACACTGACCTCCTCTTCTATTAGTAGATTCTAGAACATTGGATTATTTTCAGCCTTTCTAACCTGTCCTCTTCCAGTCTTTCCTACTCATTTCTTTGTCACTCAAGACAGCAGAAGAGGGGACATACTTGCAGCCTGACCCAGCAGACCCAAGTCAAACCCAGCCTGACCCAGCAGATCCAAGTCAAACCCAAACCTAGGGTGCTCCTGGTCCCAATTAACCAGGACTCCAACTCCCTAGTCTCTTAAGAAGTAGGGGGTAGTCACAGCTACTTTTTGGAAGGTTCTGTTAGCAAAAGATCAAATAAAAATGTGCTTCAGTTGTGAGCAGAAGCTGAGGCCCTCAGTGCCCGGCTCCCTCTGTCTCAGGTGGTGCTTCCTTCTTTCCGGGCCTTTGTTCTTACTGCTGGCATTGGGACAGGCTCTGGGATTGTAGCTCTAGCTTTGTTTCCATGTCCAAAGCAACTCAGTTCTGATAATTAACATGCTAATGGCACGTTTTATCTCATAGTAATAGGCATGACATCACATTTAAGCATTTCACATAGAACCGTCACCATGTAGGATGCAGGAAAATCGGCACATGTTCATTTTTTCCTTCCCTGATTTAAAGGAATATCACATAAAATAAGTTCTCAAATAGCAACCCTTAGTGAGATGAAATTCTGAAATAGATATAAAAACTCCTGCTGGTATTCATGAATGGAACAGACGATGAATTCTGAGACACTCTTGTCTGAAAATAGTTGCTGAGAATCACACACTTAAAAATCCTGCCCTTCCAATTCCCGGGACTGGCTTATACGCTGGCCTGAGCTTTGCAAAGTGTGGCAGAGTGAGACACCATCAGCCCCACGTGGGACTTGTTGGAAATGCACGTTGTCAGGCCTCATCCCAGACCGACTGAAGCAGCGGTCTGTTTTTTTTAACAAGCTCTCCGAGTGACTCTGGTGCAAGCTCAAGTTCCAGTGCATGGTGGGCTTGAATCTGATGTATATGATTCAAAGCCACTACTTTAACCTACCATATGGGTGCAAACAAAATTGTTTGCTGGCCGGTGTGATGGCTCACTCCTGTAATCTTAGCACTCTGGGAGGCCAAGTTGGAGAGATTGCTTTAGGCCAGGAGTTTGAGACCAGCCTGAGCAAGAGCAAAACCTCATCTCTACAAAAATAGAAAAATTAGCCAGCCATTGTGGCGGGTGCCTGTGGTCCCAGCTATTAGGGAGACTGAGGCAGGAGGATGGCTTGAGCCCAGGAGTTTGAGGTTACAGTGTGCTAGATGATGCTACTGCACTCTACCCTGGGAAACAGAGGGAGACAGAGGTTGTTTCAAAAAAAAAAAAAAATTGTTTGCTCACTCAACTCCTGTTTAGATGCTGCTGTTTTTGGTCTAAAGCCAGATTCCTTTTCACAAAGGTCAGTTCCAGCCCTGTCCTAGTGTTCAGAGCAGTCTCCCTCCCTATTCTCTAGGACAGGGGATTGCCGCTCCCTACCTGCACCTGCTGTGGTTGGTTGCAGATAAGTCTTTTAACAGGATTGAAAACCACCCCCTACATATAGACCAGAATCAGATAACAAAAATCTTACCTGTTCTACCTAAAAGGATTCAAGAGGATTATGTATTTGAAGGTTATTCAATTCAAATACCTGCTCTGCTCTGGGGCTACAGCCAAGTGATCTTGTTCCAGCCAGTCAGGACCACCCTTCTGCTTGCTGGGCACTACCTCAGGGCCCATGGGTTCCAGGCCCAAGTCCATACAAGGGAGTGAGGGAAGGAGCTGAGAAAAAGAAGGTTGAGCGGAAGGTTGAGAGGAAGGCTGAGGGAAGAAGAGGAGGAAGCTGGGCTGATGGGCAGTGACAGGGAAGTTTGGTCTGAATATCCAGAGCCCAGCCAGTTCCTTCAGAGTGATGTGACTGGAATATATAATACTCAAAATTATTCTTTTTAAAAATTTTATTAAGGGAAAGGAGATGGGAGAAGGAAACAATAAGTATGGTGGTGGTGGGGTGGGGTGCAATGAAAAACTGCCTCCAGTGCTACGGAGCAGCTGACCGAGGAGCTCTGAGCAGCCACCTCAGGGCTGTTTGCTAAAGTCAAAGTTGTGCACCCTGGGGTCTGAAAAGCCCTCGAAGCCTGTAAGTTCTATTTCTCAACTTTTACATTTTCATTTTGAGGAGACCCAGAATATTTAAGTATATTCTGAATCATTTGTACACACACTTTTTAACTGCATAGCGATTATATTTATAATCATGTTGACTTCTAGAGCTGAAGACATTTTTTTCTCCCTTAAAAGTTGGGGATTTTTCATGAAGTGGGAAGTTCGAACAAAAAAAGGTGGAGAAAAATTATTCTGGTATTTAATATTCACTAAACTAGAGCTTTTTCATATTATGTAAATCTAGGCCCTTGCTATAAATTTATGTTGAATCTCAAACCCAGATAATTAGAGGGCAAGAATGTACTAAAGTTTAATTTGGAATAAAAAGTGTCAAGAGTGGTAACATTTTCTGCATACTCTTTTTGAACTATTAATTCTAAGAATGTTAGATGAAGGGAAGTAAGCTATATTTTGCTTGTGAGTTTTTATATTATCCTATCTAAAAATGTGATAGGAATTTCACTGTTTACAAGTGAAAAATAGACATTTATATATATGATTTAGAAGAGTAGGTAATATCCTTTGAAATGAGATAGTTCTCTTTGAGATACTTGTTAAGAGAAATAGATTTGTACGTGTTGGTAAATTAAAATTTAAACATCATTCATTGTTTCCTCTGAAGTGGATTTAGTGTATGCACGTAAGTGACACTTTCATATTAACTTTTCATATTAACAATTTCATATTGTCCAGTTTTAAATTGTCAAATTTATATATGTGCATGAAGGTGTATTTGATTTTTTTGGCATGATATATTTATTTTGTTTCTAATATTAGGAAACCTTATTTTTGAAACAAACAGGAGATTGAGAGAGAGATGGGAGAAATAATATGTCTATGACGCTCTTGGGTTCTTGGGTTCCAATTCACTTTCAAACAGACTTGTAGAGAAAGTGCAAAGGAATTATAATGAAAGAAGTGGCATTTGGGTCACACATTCTACCTTCTTGGATTAATGATCTGACCGTGAACCTGACGGTCGAGACTTATTATCTCTTGAGGGTAGCAGAGCCTGTGGGAGGGCGCAGCATGTGAGGGTGTGTGAAGGAAGGCTGTGTCTTTGCGTCTGCAGGTGTGCACTTGTACTATGTCGGGGGAGAGGTGTATGCCGAGTGCGTGAGTGACAGCAGCATCTTTGTGCAGAGCCGGAATTGCAACTATCAGCACGGCTTCCACCCTGCCACCGTCTGCAAGATCCCCAGCGGGTGCAGCCTCAAGGTCTTCAACAACCAGCTCTTTGCTCAGCTGCTGGCCCAGTCAGTGCACCATGGCTTCGAAGTCGTTTATGAGTTAACCAAGATGTGCACCATCCGGATGAGTTTTGTTAAGGTAAGTGAGGTGGGAGGCCTACGGTCAGATTATGAAGTGGATGACAATAAAACAAAACAGAACAACAGCACTCTGGTTGATGAGGTGCTTCTACAGCCAGTTCTGACAACAATTTTTTTTTTTAATTCCATTAACAGTTTTTAAGAAGAGTTCCTCTGTGAGTATGATGTGTTTTCTTTAGCAGTTGTATGATAATTCTTATGCATTTTACTTTTGGAGGAAAAACAAGTTACGGTGGCTACCTGGTTGCTTTTAATGCAGAAGATGAAGTGCAATTATAATTTTATAGGACTAAATGCTTCAGAGATTTTTCCCCTCATCAAATTGCTAAGCTCTGTTGTCACCCTGTGAATGTTGGTGAATTTATCCAAATTCAGTAAGACACTCTTCTTACTCTTGGAAAGCATTTAGGAGAATAGGGGAGATAATATTCATAGATAAGCTCCAAAATAGGCACAGAACTGGCTCTAATAAGAGACAGGATAAATGAAGTGCTGTTATAAGGATATAAACAAATTAGGATGGAAACATTAGGTGAATGTGATTAGTTCTTAGATAGTAGTACATTTTCTGCTTACGAATATGTGTTAGATTTCTCAAGTTAAGTCTTAGAGTTTGGAGAGCCAAGGAAGTTTCATAGGGGGAAGGCGAAACTGGATTTGCACATTAAAGCTAAAGCTTCAGTTTCATCATCCCTGCTTTATCTGTTGCAAAATGCTTGTACATCATTTTAATATTTAAAAATCTAGTTTGTTTACCAAACTATCTAGGTACATGTGACACAGTTTTCACATTGTCACATAGCTAGCCCAGGAATCAGTGTGGCTCATTTTTTCAAAGTAAAAACTTTTTTAGCTATTTAAATTACCTTGACAAATAGTTGTCCTATTTTTCTATGCTTAAATTATGTTTTTATTATACTGTATTTATAATTTCAATAATTACTTTGAAAATAAGAATCAAGGATGTAGTCTACCATTTCAAAAATGACTTCTTGAAATCATTTCTCTTTCACGATGACAAAGTCGTTTTATTCAAATTTACAGTTTTAAAAATTGACAGCTTTACATTGTAAAGCGCTTAAAAAAAATACTGGAAATCTTTTCAAATGTTCTGTTGCATTAGCGCCAGCAGAGGGCATTAAATTGCTGTTAATGAGCACTCATTAGAATTGTACAATTGTTTTTTTCCAGGTCTGTGTTTTTAAACTTAGGATGAAATGTTGCTATCTCATAGGTAATTACTTTGCTGTAATTAAATATAAGCTTAGATGGAAATCTAATTTCCCTTAATATCAACTAGATATATTTCTCAGATATGCAACATTTAAATTATAAAGCTACACAGTTCACAGCAAATAAATTTACAAATATTGCAGGGACTTTCAAGAAATACAGTAGAACCTCTGTAAGTTGACCACCCAAGGAACTGTAACAGCCTGGTCAACACAGAGGTGGCCAAGTGAGGAACTAGGCCTGCTATGCTGATATGTATGCGTGGTGCGTGTCCAGTCTGAAAATTAGGTCAACCTAAGGGCAGGGTCAATGTAGGGAGGTGGTCAACTATGGAGGTTCTACTGTATTTAGTAAATATAATTATAGTTGATCAGTTTTACAAATTATACATGAGCAAGCACAGGTGGCTGCTGCTTGGGGGTGATGTATCAGGTCACCTTTAAGGTCTCTTTCAGCTGCGATCTCTTCTCAGTCATTGTATCAACAAGTATTTACCAAGCACCTGCTGTAAGCCAGGCCAGGCACTGTTGTGGGTGTTGGGATACATCAGTGATGACTCACAAAGGAATGCTGAGTCTAGTTCAGCTGAAAGACAGAAGGGAAAAAAGGAAAGGAGGGAGGCATGGAGAAAGGGAAGAGAGGAAAATAGGAAATTATTCAGTGGAATAATTATAATAATATAATAATATTACTGTAATGATCAGTAAATTAGAAAGTGTTGGTTTCAGCAATTCTGTGACTTTCCTCATGTCCAATGAACACATTTGTAACCGTGAGAAGTAATGTCCTGGAACGAAGCCAGCAGCAGCCACCCTACGTATGACACTGTCCGACTATGCTCAGTGGGGAGTCCAGGGTGCCTGCGGAATGGTGAGGGTTCTCACTGCAGCCTGTATCTAGTGCTTTGCAGCGCTTACCAAGTTACTAGAACACTGAGGAAATGCTCTCGTTTAGTATCAGAGTTATGGAAAATAATTATGATCTAGTGAAACCAGTGAAAAGACATCAGCTCTAAACAATTACACAGAAATGTTTTAAACTTCTGTTTATGTTGAGAGATTACTTTTTTAGTAATGAAGTATGTTTATACCTAAAGAAAAAAAAAGCCGACCCCCCCACCCCCTGATGACTCACAGATCTCTGCCCTCATGGAGCCAACATTCTAATAAGAAGAGAGTGACAGTAAACACCATCCCAGAGAAGGTGGATGGAAGGGAGAGCCTGCGCAGGGGGAAGGGAGTCAAAGCAGAGCCGGCCGCAAGCCCGCCACACGTCGGAGCTGGAGAGCCTGACAGAGGCTGAGGGCTGTCTGGCAGAGGGAAGAGCAAGAACTAAGGCCCCAGGGCGAGATGAAGCCTAGAAATTGGGAGAAACAAGCTGGCCAGTGTGACCAGAGTGTGATGAGTGGGGCAGGGACCCACAGCAAGGCTTCCACTTCCTAAGCCACTGCGGGGAATTTTGGCTGTTACTCTGTAGAGCTAGGGAGCCTTTCTGACTTCTGCTTTTAAAGACTTCCCCATCCGCTGCTGCGTGAAGGATAGCTGTTGTGCAGGCACAAGGCTGTGAGTAGGGAAGCTATTTACTATTACGATAATAGTTAGGAGGCTATTGCAATATTCAGGCAAGAGATGATGCCCCCTCACCCCCAGGAGAGTCCAGTAGAACTCGTCAGAAGTAGAAGGATTCTGCATTCTGGAGGGAGGGTAGAAGTGGGGTGTGAGAAAAGGAGAGGTGTTAGAAAGATGAAGTGGGTTGCCTTCAACCAGGATGGAGAAGATGCAGGTGTCCCAGGCTTGGAGATAATGGGTGAGAGTTCAGTTTTTGTGATGATAACTTTGACATGAATGTCACAGGTTCCAGAGGAGATGCTGAGTATGCAGGTCGACACGAGAGTCTGGATTATGAGAGAGAGCTCTGGGCTTGAGGTGTAAATTTAGGAATTAATCAGCATCAGAATGGTTCTTAAGTCTGTGAGTCCAAATGAGAACACCAAAGGTATGAGTTTAAACAGTGAAGATCAGGGGTTCAGGGACTGAGGACTGGGACCCTGCAACATGAGAAGGTGGGGGAGAAGACAAAGAACCATCAAGGAAAATTGAAAAAAAAACCCAAAAACAACAAAAACATCCAGTGAGGTATGAGTTGAGCCAAGAAATTATGGTGCTTTGGAAACCAAGAGAAGAGAGTGCATTGAGGTCCAGAGGGGCAGGATGAGTTAAATCAAATACTGCCCATGTGATGTGATGACAAAGAGTTGATTCTTAACTTTTAGCAGTAGAAAGGTCTTTTCTGATCTTGACAAGAAAAGTTTTGTTGGAGGCTTGGATGAATTGCTGATCAGATGGATTTAAGAGGGAACAGGAGGGGAGGAATTGAGAAAGCTATCAAACAGGGCTTTGCAGGTGTTTGCTAGACGGGGGTCGGGGGATCAAAGACTTGAGCAATCACTGGTGGGGGCAATACACAAATGTACTCTGAATATGGGAGTTATTTCAGTGTGTTCATTAATGATCGAATGATCTAGTAGGAGCAAAAGGTGGGACTGTTGTCCCTGGGAAGGTAAGTGACTCGATTAACACATAAACAGATGGAGCAGTTCATTTGGAAACCCAGATTATTAATCTATAGTAGGGGCTAGAAAAGGCCAGGTAAGTGGGGATAGATGCTGAGAAAATTCTCATTTCTTATTGCTTCATTTGTCTCATTAAAATAAGAAATAGGATGATCAGCTGCAGGCATGGGTAGAGAGACGTGAGAGCAAAGGGACTAAGGGGCACAGGGCATCTGCTATCAGGGGTCACTTGAGGTTTACAGTCACAAACCTATAGTGTGACCAGGAGGCAGGGCTGTGTCTCGATTGAATTTTTAATGGCCTCTACAGGGAATCACTGTTCCCACTAACAAAACTGATTCACTTGGCCATGATCCCCCTTCATGTTTTAAATAATTTTTCATTGCTACATGGCAAATAGGGAAAAATACACAAATGCATTATTTCTTTTATATTTTTACTGTCTTTCCTATGGGTGGTAAGAAATGGGAAATGGCCACATGAGTCAGAGGGAGAGGAGAGTGCGCTTTGATAATCAACCCTGAAAAATCCAGAGTGCCTTCCAGTTATCTCTTTATCCAGTTATCTCTTTTCAGATCCAATTGCTGGTCCGTAGTAACCATTTTGTGCGAAATGCAGTCTTTGGCATGAAAGGGGTGAACACAAGGTCAGGCTTCTGCCCTGCACCACTGTTCCCATGTGACTAGAGTCCCAGGCCACCTCTAGGTGCAAGGATTTCATTGTGAACCCAGAGGGAATACCCAGACATGGGCTCACAAAAGGTGTCCAGTTGGTGCAAGGGCTGTCCTGTTGCCTGCCAGGAGGTAGAGGACACAGTCTCTCCCTCTGCCACCTCAGAAGCCGCCGTGGTGGTGGTGGTGGGGTTCTGCACCCCACAAACTCTGCCAGGAGCCCTGGAGGTGACTGCAAAGTCTGGCACAATACTCCTGGCTCTGTTCTTGCTTTCCAGGGTTGGGGAGCTGAGTATCACCGCCAGGATGTGACGAGCACCCCCTGCTGGATTGAAATCCATCTTCACGGACCGCTGCAGTGGTTGGACAAAGTTCTGACTCAGATGGGCTCCCCCCATAACCCGATTTCTTCAGTATCTTAACAGTTGTGTTTTAAGCTGCACTTCCATCGAGTAGATGTTGTCGCAAGCCGTGGCTTGTATCATTTCAGGTTTGCGACTAACTGAAATATCTGAAGACGCGTGTAAATACATACAATGTATACTGTTCATATTTTTATCACCGTTTGTTTTGTGCTTTCTAGTTAACCTTGTGCCAGTACAGTGTGATTAGAAAGGCAGGGTTTTTGTGCCCATGCTCTGCGAGGAAGCAGCTTCTTTTGTGGAAGGAAACAAATGAAAGTCAACCACGTCAAGGGTACTGGAAGGGTGTTGGCAGAATGCAGGGCGGCCAGTCAGCCACAGCGTTCTAAAGCAGGCCGTGTGGTCTCAGAGACGGCAAATTGCTCAAATAGCAAAAATCAAGTATTAGGAGCACTACGATAAATAACACTCCCGGAAGAAACAGAGCACTCAAACTCATAGACTCTAAGTGGTCTCATGGTTAGTGCTATTAGCAGAAAGAAGGGGAAAAACACAAGCTTTTACAATGAATTCTGTGGGATAAGCCACAGAAACTTAATTTTCTTTCTGAGACTGGCATACCTATATTTGGACTACTGTGCTGATATTAACGGTACATTTTGAATCCATTTAAACTGTGATTGGAAAAGAAACTGTGAAGCTAAGCATCCATGTTGCCTCAATCTACTCCTGCAAAAAAAAAAAAAAGGTGGGGGGGGAATAGCATGAAATGAGCTATATTCCCAAATTACAAGACCAGAACTTAGTCCAAGAACCACCCAGGCAGACTCCTGTTTTCCACATAGGCAATCAGGTGCCTGTGGTCCGGGTTGCCCGGGGGTGCAGTGCTGCAGACGGGACTCTGCAGTGTACCGTGGCAGCACAGGCTCCAGTCCCGCGTGGAGAAGAAGCAGGTGAAACAAGAGGGTTGGACCAAAGAAAGCATCATCACACGTGGACACACACCTTCTCACCTTTCTGTGTCTAAGTCTTTAGATGAGGACCCTCCTTTTGCCACATTTCCCTGTCTCTTGGCAAATATTATTTGCAGATTACTAAAGCAAAGACTCTTAGAAAATCTACATACATTACCGGGTCAAATTTATGAGTCATTAACTTAATATCTGTGGTAATTAAAATTTGTACTGATCAAACCTGGTAGCTGCTATTAAAACTAAAAGTCTCGTGCCTGGAAATGCACTCCCAAATAAAGTGATAATAATTTCATAATCCCTGGGAATTTCTGAAGAATAGTGGTACTGAATAATAGGACATCTTTTTAAAATATACACAATATTAAGAACATTTTAAAATTTTCCTTTGGGTGGTAGAGGAAAGGTCCCCACCTTTGTGGGTACTCCAGTATAGGTACGTATATAATTGCCACCCACTGCATTGCTTGGAAAAATATTTCACATCCTCTTAAAAATTTGTAATTTAAGGTGGCAGCTATGCTTGTAACAGCACTTCAGTAATCCAAGAAGCTCCTTCATTTTCACATTTTATCTCAACTCTGCCAGCGTTGGTGCACATGGTCGTTGTTTCTCATTAAATTGTATTCATTGTAGAAATGGTCATGTTGAAAAGATACGTGAGTGAGCTGCTCCTGTCACCTCTTGTAATGACTAGTGCTATCTAATAGGAACTTTCATGTATACATTAGGAAATGATTATTACATTTTACCTTAAAACTAGGTGGCCCAGTTAGTGTTTAGAAAAACCTGTAGTTTATTGGTTCGTTATATGTATTGGACACCTATCTGTGCCAGGTGCCACGTTAGGTTCTGTGGGATCAGATGTCAACAAGAGACAGTCCCAGCTCTCGTGGAGCTGAAAGTCTAAGAGTAAATCTGCTTGTAGAGACATTTTTCGTGTTTCAGAACTTCTAAAGCAAAGCACGTGATCTTTTGCTTGAAAAAAAGCAATTGATTTTTCTTAATTACATCTATTTTGAAATTTGTATTTCTCTTCTCTCCTGAGCAATCAAGTAGTAGATTTTTTTGATGAATGTTACTATTCTTCCAGGTCCCAAAATTGGTTGTTTTCTTCCTCTTGCTCCCCCAATTTCTGATAATTCCCCACCTCACTTTTTTTTTTGGAAAAGGCATTAATATGGTGAGTCTCATATGGGCGCCCTTCCATGGGAGAGCTACAAGACTTGGCTTTTGCTCCAGAGATCAAACATAGCTTTCTCGATCTCTCCATAAGCTCATCCTCTGGTAATCTTATACCTTATGGAATTAATCAGAACTGGTGACTTACTAATGACATTAAAAACAAGAAACAAAAAACTTGGATTTCCATGTGGCTATGGGAAACTAGGACAAAATATTGCAGTGAACCAGTGTTTTCTGTGAAGAAAAAGAAAAAAACCTATTAAATTGGCACGTAAGATCGTGATGATATGACCAGTCATGTCTTACCAAAAGCCTTTATTAGCAGACCTGTGAAATATGGGTAATTTAGAATTGATGAAAAGAGTCATTATAACATAGTTATATTTTAATCAGCTTTTTCTTTTGCTGCCAAACTTCTCAAAAATTGCCCTGATGCAGCGTTTGATTTCATGCTTCTAAATGTGCTCATGTAACACTCATTCCTTGAGGTAGACAATCCAAAAAAATTGAATAGGTTGGTTTTCAGGATAACTAACAAACCAGACATGGTAAGACTTAAATACATCACCACTGCAGAACATGTTCAAGGTTGCCATGGAGAAGCAACAGAGAATCCCATAGTGACACTGCAGCCTGCTCATGAGACGCAGAACATTTACCATGGTGTTCAAGCTAGTGTTTTTAATGTCAGAAAATCGAGATATAAAAAGCTTGTTTTAACTAGCTGGTCAGGATTTGAACTACACCTGTAAAGATGTTACTATTTAACGCTTTATGTTTTGTTAATTTTTTAATCCGGAGAAGTTGGCCACCCACCTAGCATTTAACATCTTCTTTGTTTTTAAGGATGTGGATACCCTCCTAAGAGCAACAAAAAAAATAGCAAACGCACTTTAAAATATCACTTGATAGACTTTAAGCTCCTGCTTAACTTTGAATGTGTCCCAAATATTGGTATCTATATTTAACAAATAAAGCAAAATAGAACATCCATTTCAAATTTTATCTTTCCCTGTTAGGATTTAGCAGCTGAAACTGTATGACAAGGTTAGATGATCCCAGTATATGTTACAGAAAAGTTCAAATTAATGTTAAAAAAAAAAAAAATCAACAACAAAAAAGAAACTACTTCTGTTTGAGTGAAGTAATGCTTTTGATTGTAACTTGGCTTCAATTATGCATCAAATCTGTACTTAAGCGATCTGATTGTTTATAATAAAGAATACTGTACCTGTATGTCTTTGGGTTCATTTTTCCTGTAACTCTCATGGAAGTATTTACTGCACATGGGTCTGCAACTCCTTAAGACAATTAATCTTCTGTAATCCCAACACTCTGGGAGACTGATGCAGGTGAATTGTTTGAGCTTAGGAGTTAGAGATCAGCCTGAGCAAGAGTTAGACCCCCATTTCTACTAAAAATAGAAAAACTAGCTAGCGTTGTGATGGGTGCCCTTAGTCCCATTCACTTGGGAGGCTGAGGCAGGAGGATCATTTGAACCCAAGAGTTTGAGGTTGCTGTGAGCTATGATACCATGGCACTCTATCCAGGGTGACAGAGTGCCACTCCTTCTCAAAAAAAAAAAAAAAAATTGACAAACTATCTTATTTAAAAAGGGGGATTTTTCTTTTAATTTCACATGTTACAGGGAAATTAGATAGTGGCATTGAATTAGACATCTTGGAATAACTTAAGTATGGAACCTAGAAGATATTTTGCAGGAATTTTGGAGAGGTTATATATAGAAGACTTTTTCTGGGTTGTTAACAAATAGTATGTGATACTGCAGTGTATAGGAAAGAATGAACACTTTTATTATCATTAACGTCTGGACATTGTTATTATGTTACCTACTAGAAAGGTGCTAAAAGAAGGCTTGTGAGAAAAAGACTGAGATGGAATTCAGGAGAAGTACGAACATATCTCAAATTGTAAATTCTCAACTCTCCATTTAAATTTCATTCTGGTCCTGGCACAGATATGGAGAGAAGGAAACATTCTTACACTGTTGGTGGGTATCTTACACTAATACGGCCTCTTTGGAAAGGAGTATGGAGAATCCTCAAAGAGCTCAAAAGAGACCTTCCATTTGATTCCACAATTCCATTGCTAGGCATCTACTTAGAAGAAAATAAATCATTTTATCATAAGGACATTTACACTAGATTGTATACTGCAGCTCGATTTACAGTCACCAAGATGTGGAAACAACCTAAATGCTTATCAATCCAGGAATGGATTAACAAACTGTGGTACATTTATGCCATGGAATACTATTCAGCCTTAAAAAAGATGGAGACTTTACATCTTTGTGTTAACTTGGACACATTCTTAACACATTCTTCTTAGTAAAGTATCACAGGACTGGAAAAGCAAGTATCCAACATACTCAATGCTAACATGAAGCCAGTAGATGATCTAACATATGCCCACACAAGAGAAAAACTCAATTTAATTCAAGTTGGAGGGAGGAGGGGAAGAAGAGGGGACACGGGAGGGGGATTGGGGTGCTCCCATCTAACGGGCATAATGCAAAAGTATATGGCAGGCCTCCTGGGTCGGGGGAACAACTGCAATAGGGACCTTACCTAACTAATGCAAACACTGTTACCTGGTGCTTTATATCCTCATAGTCATTTGAAATTAAATAATGGTAAATTTCCTTCTTAGTTTAAAATGGAGAAGGGAAAATCTGTAAATGCTTTTAGAAAACTTGATCAGGATTTAAAAAAATTTTTTGAAGCAATGGAGCCCTTTATTCAAAAGAAATATTTTACACACCTCTATAATATAAACAAATGAAAGATGAACTATTCTGGTCCAGATGTGGACAGGGATCGTGAAACCTCCAGTTTAAACTGCACGGTTTTGGAGAGCAGGGATCTTGGTGTCTTTATACCTCCCCTGGTTCCTGAACCTGGTCTTGCCTCTGCTGTTTGGTATTTTAACAGGTCATCGTATAGACATAAAATATTGTCTTTAACATTAGCACATCTTAGAGAAGATCTGTTTTCATCATCCTAGAACCCTCCTTTTATATTGTCCTCAGAACGTACTCGCTGTATCGGATGGTTTTTACGTGTCAGCAGGTACTGCAGACACAGTGACAAATAACAAAGTTGCTGTCTTAAGGAGCTGACTGGTTTTTGAAGGAAGATGAACAAGTAAACCAAAAATAAGTGTACTACCAGCTGTGACAAGCTGCCGGGAAACAGGGACATTTGCATCAGGCCCTAGGTGGGTACCAGGAAGGCTTCTGGGCTGATCCAATTTGCCTTCCTTCTTGGGGGTTCCCTCAGCAAGGCATCCCAGACATTCCTAAGTCAGGTGAAGTGCCTGTTCCCCATACTCCTGGAACCATCATGACCAGCAGTGGTCCCATCAGTTACCAATTTCTGCAACATATTGTTTACAGCTGGAAGGTCTTTAAGGAAGGGATTGTATCTGTTTATTTTCAGCATTTCTCAGCTACCGTTTGTTTAGGCATTTGGAGTTCACATTGTAAAGGCAGAAATAGTATGTTTCCAGTTCTTTCTTTTTTTTAAAAAAAGTATATCTTCCTTTTCAAAATAATAATAAAAAAAAACATAATTGCAAACCTCCATTTACAGTTGTTGAAGATCAAAAAAGCACGCTTATGAGTCAGCTTTGTTATTCAGCTGCATAGCAGTAGCAAGGAAAGGTAGTTTTGACAGTCAAACAGTTAAGATTGGTTGTTTTTTTTGTTTGTTTTTTTTTTTGCTGTTTTTGGCCAGGACTGGGTTTGAACCCACCACCTCCAGCATATGGGGCCGGCACCCTACTCCTTTGAGCCACAGGTGCCACCCCAGTTAAAATTGTTTTTATTCTAAACTGTTGTCAAAATGTGACTTAAGAATTAAGAAGCATAAAGAATTTTGACGTTTTATTCACCAAATTCACAAAAAGATACCAATTCTGGAAGTTTATCTTCGCATGACCACAGATGTTTCCATTATATGCATGCATCTGATAAAAATGGTTAGGTTAGGAATAGCCTCAGAATGACTTTAGTAATTTACTGAATACTGATATTGAATTAAGTATATGCAATGAAAATTATATTCAGTTTGGCTTTTAAGTCATTTATTTATAGCTGCATATATTTATAGCTGCAATATATTATTTGGAGATAATGGCTACAAGTGGCAAGCTAACTTTTTTCTAATATCATTTAGAAAGGAAAAAATCCTAAACATTATCAAAATGATCTATTGATGTTTAAGCACAATTTCAAGGATCATGGTGTAAAAGATTTGTCTCCTTTGAGTTGATGAAAGTTTCATCTTACTATCTTAGATGTTCAGTCAAACTAAACATAATAAAAGTTTACAACTCATTTGCTAACAAATTTGGTTTTCCCTTTAGAACAATATATAAGCCAGGTATGCTGGTGAGTGCCTCTGGTCCAGCTACTCCTGAAGCTCAAGTATGAGGATCAGTGAAACTAAAGAATTCAAGACCAGCCCGGGCAACTCTTACCTCTCTTAAAAAAAAAAAAAAAAAAAAAAAATTTACTAAGTGAACGTGGAAAGTGAAATTTGTCCTAATATAAATATTTGTAATAATACAATGTCTAGAACATTGACGTACAATAAAATATTTTTAACTTTTATTCTTGAGGACACACCATAAAAAATGTTAAATAGATTATACGTGTATTTTTTTCTAAGGAAGTTTGTGAAACTATAGATTACTACAAAAGAGGTTTGCAAACAAAATTGCCAAAGCTGCTATTTATTTCTCCTGGTCTGACCTTGGAAAGGGAATAAAGAGGTTAGGCAGGGGTCCTCAAACTTTTTAAACAGGGGGCCAGTTCACTGTCCCTCAACCATTGGAGGGCTGGACTATAGTTAAAAAAACAAAACAAACAAAAAAAAAAAACAAAAAACTATGAACAAATTCCTATGCACACTGCATATATCTTATTTTGAAGTAAAAAAACAAAACAGGAACAAATGCAATCACACCACCTCATGTGGCCCGAGGCTGCAGTTTGAGGACCCCTGGTGCTTTAGGCATGGAAAAGAACTAAAAGAAGTGGAGAGAACTGTGGTGAAACAGAGTGATCCATTAGTATTATATAAAATAGTTCATGATAGGCTTGAAGTAAAGGAAAGTAGTGAGGTAGAAATAGGTCCAAGCTTGGAAGTAAAAGGTTTTGCAAGCTAAACTAAGACATTTGGACAACAGGTTCTTAAATCTACAAGGACAAAGCATTGCCACTAGTTAGTAGTTAAAAAGCAATTATGTTAACCATCATGATGGCCCTTGAGGCCTCTGGAGTCATTCCTAGTCCTAGCTCCAGGCATGCTAAAGATTGCTTTGGAAAATCTTCTTGGAAAACACCTTTCTGAATTTGGGAGTTTAAGACTCCAAATTATCCCACTGCTTGTGAGATTTACAGCTAAGAGTTTAGTCTCAGGGTTTAGAAAGCTTTGGGTAAGGAGCAGAACGCACTCCGTGTACAATTACTACTACCTTTTCTAACTTGGGGGTAACGATTTTTTGGTTCACAGAGCATGCAATACTTTCTTTTACATTTAATTACAATTAATACAGCATACAATGTAGTTGACCACTATTGTTCATACTAGCTAAAATTCTCTTTTAAATAAGCAAAGCAAAATAGCAGTGCCTGCTTAGAAACCCGAGGTGATCCATCCCCACCTGTTTCCTCTTGCAGCTGTAAGGAAGAGCCACAAATGTAGTAGCTTAAAAACTCACACATTTTTCTTCACAATTCTGGATGTCAGAACTCAAGTCTGCCTCACTGGGCTGATGTGAAGGTGTTGGCAAGGCTGGTCCTTCTGGAAACTCTAAGCAAGGATTTGTTTTCTAGCTTTTTCTAGCTTCTGGAGGCTGCCTGCGTTCTGTTGGCTGGTTCAGCTTCTTGCTTCATCACCTCCTACCTGCCTCTCCTGTAGGCAAGTCTTCCTCCGCCTCCCTGGGGAAGTAGGCCTATGGTTACATTTACAGCCCGGCCCATCTCAAGTTCCTCAACTAAATTACATCTGCAAAGTCCCTTTTGCCATATAAGAACAACGTCCAGAACTTCCTGGAATTAGTACATTTTGGGGGTCATTTTTCATTGTACCCCAAGACTATTAATTCATCTTGCTCCCTGATAAAAACCATTATCTGTTGAAATGAATGGCTAAAAAACCATATTTATTATTGTAAAATGTTTTTAGATTATATCCATTCCTCTTAACATGAGGTCCTTGTTACAGATGTCAGCTGTGCAATAAATGGAGAATTTTGATATATTTGCTGAGAAACCATTTACTTTAGTAACCACCTTACTTCAGTGAGCCACACACATCCCTGTATTCACGGTGTCCCAGGTGACTCTGGGTTAGCTACATGACTTACCTTGAGGGACAGCACATTAGGAGACATTATGCAAGCAGAGGTTTGGTAAGTGCGTGCACAGTGGGGCATGTCTTCCGGACTGTCTTGGGAGCAAGCTGCTGTGAGCAAAACTGGCTACACATGGAGAGATGTCTGTGGATGGAGGCCCTGGAGCAGGGGCCAGCAGACACCAGAAAGGGCCAGATAGTAAATATTTTCGTCTTTGTGGGTCATATGTGATTGTCTGTGGGGTCACTCTGTGATTGAACCACTCAGCTCTGCCACTGTAGTGCAAAAGCATTCATAAATAATTCATAGGGGAATGGGTGTGGTTGTGTTTCAGTACAGCTTTTTGGCTGCTGAAGTTTGAATTTTATATAATTTTCACATACCAGAACATATTTTTCTTTTAAATTCTTTTTAACTATATAAAAACATAAAAACTAAAAAACAAATAATAACTGCTAATAGCAGTACAAAAACTGTGGGCCAGACTTGCCCAGGAACCTTTGGTTTGACACATCTTGCTCTGGAGGATGTAAGACCCTCTTGGCTGTTCCAGTCCCAGCCCCAGTCCCATTTGAGTGCAGCTCCATAAAAGACATTTCTGCAATGCCTAAGCCGCAATGTAAAGAAACCAAGAAAAGAAACAAAGGGGGAGAAAATGTAAATGAACCTCTCCAGTGTATACAATAAACAATTACACAAATGTATTTATATAAAATTGTGTGCATCAATGTTTATCTTAAAATATTTAATTGGTTAGCATTTATTGTAGTGCCTACTATTAGAAATGAGGCACTTGTGTTAGTGCTTCCTTCAGCAACAATGTATGACTTTGGATATAGAGCATCATTTCTGCAGACAGAAATCTTGGCTCTGCTGCTAACACTAAAACCTGTTTTATAAGTCACTTTAACTTCTGAGTTATTTTCCTCATCCCCAAAGAGGGACAAATACAACAGCCTTGTGTTTTGAGATTCAAATAAATTAGCACATATGAAAATACTTCCTAAAGCAATATAATTAAGGTTCATTAAAATAAAATTTATCTTTTTTTTATTTTAAAACAATTTTTGAGGCACTTTCTTGCCCCTGGTAGAGTGATGTGACATCATTGCTCACAGCAGCGTCAAACTTGGGCTCAAGAGATCCTCTTGCTTCAGCCTCCTGAGTAGCTGGGACTACAGGTGCCAGCCACAATGCCTGGCTATTTTTTTAGAGATGGGGTCTTGCTCTTGCTCAGGCTGCCTCAGCCTCCCTGAGTGCTGGGATTACAGGTGTGAGCCCCTGCACTCGGCTAAAATTTATCTTTCAACACTTTCTGAAAATCAAGGCTTAATTTCCTGGGGCGCTTTATTCTTACAGCCCCATGACAGCATATCCACTAATGTATGTTCAGGTTGCACTGGCCTGTGACAGATTCTTACACGATACGCAGTAACCTGGAATCAGAAGGCCTGGATTCAATTGCAGTGGCTGGGCAATCTGCAAGTGATTTAACCTTTGCAAGCCTTCTTGTGTATTTATGCAGTAAGAATTGTGCATACATTCTGAGATGATTGTGCAGAGCAAGCAGGCAGAATTGTTTTAAAAATAATGAAGTGCTAGGGAATTGATATGACTTAGTTATATTGTCTTTAGATCGTACTTTCTTCACACACCTCCAGTAGGGAAGTACACATTTTGGACCTTGGAATGGATTGTAAGAAACTCTGGGGGAAATCTCGCCACAAATAAGGATCACATGTATATAAAGATGTACTACTAGAAATTGTTTTCTTTTCCTATAAACCAAAATAGAAAACAAAGTAGTAATTTTAAGTGTGACTTGTCTACTCTTCTCAATTTAGAACAAGACTTTTTTTTTTTTTTTTTAGCTCGTAGTAAGAAAAGCATTGTTGAAAAGGTCCTGCATGCATGGTAAAAATTCAAGCAGTGTAAAAGATTATGTCCATACAAGACTGTTTCCTGAACCTCCCCAACTCCACCCCATGCCACCAATGTTCCAGTTTTCCTTTATGGGGGAAAATTCCAATTTTGTACCCAGACATGTATCTATATACAATTAAATCTTTATATATAATTTTCAGTAACATTAGTTATGACCCTTTGCATTTGGCCTATTTATAGGAGTGTTTCATTACAACCTACTAATTTTGGGCAAATCCTGCCTTTTGCGAAACTTTTCTATTGAGGGCCATCTGGTTTGTTGTCTCCTTTCTCTCTGTGGTAGTTTAGACCAACCACTCCTAAAACAACACATCTATTCTTTCCCTATTTTCTTACCATTTCAAAATCAAGTTTTTGCAGTATTCCAGAGCTGCTGGTTGATTAGCCGAAGCAAATTGCTTTGAGCTTCTCCCTGAAATGAGCCCTCCTTGAGTGTATTAAATTCTTTATTAAAGGCTTGTTTATTCAATTGCTGTAAATCAAACTCTTCAAGCTGAAGCCTGGGAACGCTCCTGTTGCCAAATTTACTGCTATACATTTTGTTATAGAATATAATAAAAATTGGGGCAGTCACTAATTCATTGCAGCAGGCACTGCTTACCTGCTGAGCCCACAGTCTCCCAGCTAGACCAGCTTGTGCTCTCACTCTTCTAACACATTCTGCAGCGCTGAGCCCACAGTCTCCAGTTAGACCAGCTTGTGCTCTCACTCTTCTAACACTCTGCAGCAGAAACCTCCCATCCTTATGTGCATTTCTTCTCTGCTCCGCCTGAACTCCATCTTCTATTCCTGAAAGTAGTCTCCAAAACAGCCTAACCTCTGCGTCTCCTACTCCTACTCCTATATTGCACCTAGAATCTGCTTTTTCTACTACTATGGCTGGGTGTGCCCTATGAAATAGTGTCACATAATTGCAGGTTGCCAAATTCTTCATCTCCAGGAGGCCAGTCTGTTATGCCACTTGTCAGTCCTTTTACCTATAGTATCGTTTAAGATATAGATTTGACTGGTCGTGATGATAACAATGGTCAGTGCTATTGTCACAACCATGTTTAATAACCGTCATTATAATCATCCTAAACAATATAGTTGGTTTCACTTTCATGTAGTTAGTCCACGGACAGACCATTCCATGCTCGTGTGCTGGCTCATCTCCTGGGACACTGGACGCCGTCCAGGGACACTGGTTTCTTCCATTTCGTTCTACCTTTCCCCGTGAATGACCCCGATCTGGCCCATGGATGATCCACTGCTTTGTCCACATTCCACAGCAGGATGGAGGAAGAGGGGAAGTTGGCTGCTTGCTCCCTTTGTACGGGTATCATCTGGAAGTTCCCCCAGTCACTGTCAGAATTTACTCTCTTAGCCATACCCAGCTGCAAGGGCAGCTGAGACAATCTTTAAAAACAAAACTATTTAAAAAATCAAAGTATAAAATACATACTTGAGAAGTCCAAAAACAAATGCAAAGCCTGTTGAACTTTAGTAGAACATGCATGCATAACCAGCATCTGGAAAAGAGCATCACTGGAATTGCAGAAACCTCCTGCCTCTCTGTAGGTTGGACTCTGCTTCCAAGGGTGACCGCTGTTGTGTTCTAAGAGCATAGGTGATTTTCAACCATAATGTTTCAAAACATAATCCAGCAGGTTAGGCTGTGCTATGAAAATTTTTAAAGATCATTAAATTATTTTCAAAAGAAGTTTAAAGCACAGTAAGTATATTTTTTGATCAACATAATTTAAGTGGGCTGCAGAAGTTTAACATGTTCAAGTGTGCTGTGACATAAAAAAGGATAGAAATGCTTGGCATCTGTAGCTCAGCGGCTAGAGCGCCAGTCACGTACATGGGAACTGGCGGGTTCAAATCCAGCCCGGGCCTGCCAAACAACGATGACAACTACAACCAAAAAATAGCCGGGCGTAGTGGCAGGTGCCTATAGTCTCAGCTACTTGTGAGACTAGAATTGCTTAAGTCCAAGAGTTTTAGGTGGCTGTGAGCTGTGATGCCCCGGCATTCTACCCAGGGCAATAGCTTAAGACTCTGTCTCAAAAAAAAAAAAAAAAAAAAAAGATGAAAAACACTGGCATAGATTGACCTGTTTTTCTACTCTACAAAACAGAATCATACGTAATCTGTGTCTCATTTATTTGGCATGGTACGTGAAAATCAGCTACGTTGTGTGGCTAAGTTCCCAAACCAAAATTGTACTACTGTGAATAAAGAATGCTATCAAGGACTATTAGCAGGCTGCTAGCCTCTAGCTGTCTTTCTCACTGCCTTGAATGTATCTTCCTGATTTTCCTTTTCTAAAACCCCTACTACCTTCTGCATCCTGTATGAACAAGATTTTTTTCAAGTTTGCTGGAAAATGAATGCTGCAAAATCTTTTGTTTCTGTTACTACAAATATACCACACCTACACTATCTCCTTTCCTCTAGCCTCAAGTGAACTGGCACAGCATCGCTTATGTAGTATTTTATTAAGACAAGTATAAGGCCTGCCCAGATTCAAAGAGATGGGAAAATAAAATCTAGATCTTACTGGGCCACATTGTATAAGAGCATGTGGGGAGAACCTGCTTCGACATCTCTGAAAAGTCTGGACTACTTCACCTACCTTGAAAGCATTTGGACAGCTAATATTTAAAATCAGAGTAATTATATACAGATCTGTAAGAAATAAAATTTCAATTGTTTTAAGCCACCAAATTTTCAGGTGATGTTTATGCAGCAATAAATAACTGTACCAGCTAGGTGTATTAGTTATTTACAAGAAAACTGTGTAACAAACCACCCCCCAAAGTCTGCAGTTTACTGTCATAAAACATTTACTCTTGCCCACAAGTGTACAGGTCAATTGGGTGGTTTTCCAAGTCTGGGCCAGGCTTGGCTGATCTTGGCTGGTATCAAATGTATCTGCAGTTAGTTTGCAGGTTGGCTGTGGGGTCTGCTTGTCTAGATAGCCTCACTCATATGTTTTGCTAGCTGGTACAACAGAGGTGACTAGGCCATGTGTCTCTCATTATCCAGGAGGTCAGGCTGGGCTTGTCACCAGGTTAGCTAGGCAAGATTCTAAAAAAAAAAAAAAAAAAAAAAAAAAGTGGCAATGTTCAAAACCTTCATAATTCTACGAGGGCTGGCATCTTGTTATTTTCTCTGCATTCTAAGGGAAAGGTGAATATGCTCAGAAAGTAAGAGAAGCTGCAAAATCACATGGCAATGTTGTAAGTACATGGACAGGTGAAAAAGTGGGGACACACTGCAAGAAATCTACCTGAAATATACCTTATTGCTTTATTGATACTTTTATAAAGTAAAAAAGAATTTCATTGTGGCAGATAATAAATTGTGTTGATTCTTATCCTATTTCTATCCAAATTCTTGAATGGGAAGCTACCTTATTTTAAATAATATCCTGGGTAAAAAGATTCTGAATCTCAATTATCCACTCTAGGGTTTGACAATTAGTGATCATATAAAACTCTCATAAAATATATAAATTCAATCTCTTTTCTTTTCATTCAGCTTTCACTGGCCTATTTCTTACTTTTACTATTTCTCTTATTCCATCTGAAACAGCATAAACTGATTTTTTTTTTTTTTTTGCCATGAAAGTTAACTTAAGCACTAGGGATTTAAGTGAAGCTCTCAATCCCAGAAGTATGAGAATGAACTAACAGTGACCAACAATAGATGTATCTCTCTGCATTCAGGGGGAAGAAACTGAAGACAGAGTAAGGAAATCAGACAACACAAAGCTCAACAACTGGACTTTAATAAATAATTATGGTAAAAACATTCTTGAACAGATTATTTGGATGTAAAACATATAAAAAATGAATGAAAACACTTTTTCCATAAGTACTTCACAGAACAACCAAGACTAAGTTCAATCTGATGTATATCTCAGAGCTTAAAAACCAAGTACTGTATATACTCGGGTCATACAGGTTATTTGATTCGGTGATTGTGATTTAGCTGGATTACCTGTTAAGCTACGGTTTTCTGCACTTTATTTAAAGTTTTAAAGTTGTTGTTGCTAGTTTACAGTTTTTCTTTACCAATAAATATTAAAAAGCATTTAACCTACTGATTCCTCAATTATTGTAATTGTTTTGGGTATATATTTTTACTTATGAAATTTACCAGTGGGTGCTGCATTTTCTACCTCGGCTTATACTCGAGTCACTAAGTTTTCCCAGTTTTTAGGGTAAAATTAAGGGGGTTGGCTTATACTCAGGTCGGCTTATACTTGAGTATGTGCGGTACCTGAAAAGAGCTTTCCATCCATGAAAGGGGGCAGAAAAGGGTATCGGGATGTGAAGGCCATGGTCATCATGAAGGTTAAAGAAAAGGTCAGGGAGGCGACCCTGAGCTTGGCCAGGTTCCTGAGCCGTGCCGTGCCCTTGTCAGACTCATCACAAAGGGTGTTCAAAACTTTTTTCTAAGAAATTTCCCAAGATTAAATTTTCACTAAACCAATTATAAAGCAAACTAAACTCTGCTGAAGGGGAACAACACTCATCATGTGTTGATGCTTACCTTCTCTGTCTTGAAGCATAGCAGATGTTGTTTTGTTTAGTGTCATGGCCACCATGAACCAGGAGCCTGGGATGTAAATCCTTGCTCTGGGCCTTGGAAACTGATTGATTTGTCCAAGTCACTTGACTTCTCTGAACCTCAGCTTCCCTGTCTGTGAAAATGAGAAATAATGTCTACCTAGAGTTTCTGTTTAGAAAAATCTAGGGAGTACACTTTAAACATTACCTAAATAATTTGGAAAACTTTATGCAGATGGCAGAGATTATAAATGCCTGTGAACCATTTTTAGGATTACTTCATGATATAGGTTACACTTTTCTGACAACAGTAAAATTTTTACCTTGACTCATTTCGTCTTGAAACATTTGACTTTCTAAATACATCTTAAGGAAGTGCAACATTAAAAGGGAAATTTGAATTGTGTTTTTCACATGGTAAAGGAGGGTGTGGTGAGTTAAGTTTTCTAGGGCAAAGATCACCTTCCCCCCTGTTGTTCATGCCCCAGTATCCAGCTGGCAGGTGACCGTGTACATAGTGGATGCTAAACAGAGGTTTGCTGATGATTACAGACATCTGAACTATGCTCCAAATTTAAATGCATGGAGACCGTTGGTGTATAAGTGTCCCTGTTAGACTCTTATAATGCTTCTGTATTGACACTATATTAGCTCAAATTAAAATGCGGGAATCCTGATGAGATATCAAAAAGTCTTTGCACCCCTTACGTGGGGAGGTGAAGGACTGTGTAGAGACAAACACTTCAGCATCCATCCATGGGCCTAATCTGCCTTGTCCTCCACCTGCCACAAGGACCTGTGACTTCTCATTTGCCCCCAAAGCTCACATTTCCAAAAACTGGGCCTTAGAGAACTCTATGAAAAACAGATCTTGGCAGGCAGTTCCTAAGCAGCCACGCTGGCCTTTCCCCTTTCTGTGCTCATATATCCTTGAGAATTGTTTGCACCTAAGGCAGTCTTGACGGCAAAAACCTCAAGCCAGCTGAGCCTTAGGAGTTGCTGGGGGAAAACTGCCTCTTGTTTTAACTTCAGCCTCTGAGAGTTGGGGGCCAACTTAAATTCTTCCTGCTATGCTTCTGTTGCTGGGCACCTGTCTTTCTTTGTTTCTTGTCTGAGACAGTAAACAGAGGGTGATGATTGCACAAGCACCAGCTCTTTTGTGATAGCCTGGGAGCTTCATGCAGGGAGTTCTGAACAGGTTGCAAAAGAGAAACTACTGCTGCATGCCAAAAAACCCAAACCGAGAACAAACAAAGCAACCCAAAACCCACCTCCATGTTTAGGTTGTTAGCTTTACCCAAGCCCTTTGGGAGCCTGTGCTGCCTATCAGTGAGCAGAAACCTTGACAGTTCCTGTAGTAATAAAGTGTGGGGCGGGAATGAATCTTGCACACTGGGTGATAAAGTAGGAAGTTTTTACCTGTGCTTAGTAAACTTCAGCCTCCTTTGAAGGTATTTTTCACAGTCGCCATAAATCAGGCATGTTTTTAAAGTCAAACAGGAAAATGCCTTTGTATTTTTAAAGTGAAGGTTGTAACCCTTACCATGAAAAGAAAACTAACAGACAAGCCCCAAAGCGTTGAAATGTAATGGGAAGAGAACTGAAGCAAAAAGCAGGAGGTCCGAATTTTCTTCCAAGAGACCGCCGAAGATGCTCTGAACCTAAACACAGAAAGACGATGGCGTTCCTCCAATATCTGAATCAAAATAAAATGCTAATAGGCCGAGTGCGGTGGCTAACACTTGTACTCCCAGCACTCTGAGAGGCTGAGGTGGGTGCATCACCTGAGCTCAGGAGTTTGAGACCAGCCTGAGCCAGAGTGAGATGTCATCTCTAAAAAGAGCCGCGTGCTGTGGCAGGCACCTGTAGTCCCAGCTCCTAGGGAGGCTGAGGGAAGAGGATCACTGGAGCCCAAGAGTTTGAGGTTACTGTGAGCTAAGACGCCACAGCACTCTACCCAGGGTGACAAAGTGAGACTGTCTCAAAGGGAAAAAAAATTCTAACTTTTGAAATGTCACATGACTCCATGTATGTTGGAATTAAAATAGTGTATTTTTAGATGTTTCTGATGGCAGAACTTGGCATTAATTCATGGACATTGCCTTTTTTTCTCTCTGCTGTGTTAAGATGCCTGTTGGTGAATTTAGCAGAGCTGTTTTGATTCTGCCTCTTCACCCTGACTCAGACATTTCCTTTCTCTTGTCCTTGGCTTCTGTGTTACAATGCAAGACAGCTTACATGTGAAATTTCAGGGGGCCTTCAGATTTATGCTATCCTGATAACTCCATAAGGTAGATGGGGTGGGAGGAACAAGGTCAGAGAGTTCAAATGTTTTGCCCAGGGCCTCAAGACCAGGGGTCCTCAAACTAAGGCCCGCAGGCCACATGAGGAGGTGTGACTGTATTTGTTCCCATTTTGTTTTTTTTACTTCAAAATAAGATATGTGCAGTGTGCATAGGAATTTGTTCATAGTTTTATTTTTTTATTTTATTTTATTTTTTTAACTATAGTCCAGCCCTCCAACGGTCTGAGGGACAGTGAAGTGGCCCCCTGTTTAAAAAGTTTGAGGACTTGTGCGACCAACAGGAGTACAACTCGGGTCTTCATGTTCTGAGTCCAGTTTCTTCAGCAACATTGCTTTGTGTGGGTTGATTATAACCCTGAGGGCATGGTGTTAGGTAATAAACAAAAATATGAACACAAATGGAGTACTTTATTACTTCATTTTTATTTATTTGAGTAAATATTCATTTGAACATTGCTATTATGCCTCCAAAGTGTGCAATTGTTTTAGTATTGAGAATATTAGCACTTTACAAGGAAAAGCTTTTAAGTATCTTATAAACACAACAAATATTGAATAATGTGAAGTATTTTAATAAGATTTTATTGACTTCCATTTGCAAATTATGGTAATGGAGTAAAGGAAGGGGTTTCTTATTAGGGAAAGTGACAGGTGCACAGGGTTGGTGTGTGTGTAAAACGCACACTTACATCTATAGCTTTTCAGGTCTTCCTGGCTGTTGTACGCAAGTGTGTAAATTTTAAGAAAACAAAACCTGTAGAGAAATACTTTTATCATTTTGAATGAAATGTATATGTAGGAGTGCTGTTTAAGTTTTAAACCTATGACCAAGATATCACAGATCAACAGTAATTTAACATTATTTGGCACTCATATTGTACAAACATTATCTTTGGTTGAATGGATGATGAAATGTACTGTGCCTAAGGTATGTTTTCGTCTTCATTTTCTAAATTAGAGTTCCATTGAAACCTTTCTCAGATATTAAAAGATCTTCTTTATCTGAATAAATATTTTCTCTTCAGGCAGGTCATATATTGTCGTTTGTTTAACAAAATAAAGGCTGTGGAAGAGTGAAATGCAGATAATGGTAAAATAGCAGTGGACATAGGCCCCCCAGGGCAGGTGTGGAGTGTTATTTTAGGAGTAAACCCCTCCTTATTAAAGTGTCTTCCCTGGGGGTTTGGAAGAAGCTGCCTTTTTTTTTTTTTTTTTTTTTTTTTTTTTACCAAAGCAGCTGTAAAACCACATCCTCACTTCTTTTCCTTTATCTTGGACTGAGATGCTCCAGAACTGAGATAGAAGATCCTGGCCTTCGGCTTTGTGATTGTCCTCACGCAATAGAGTCTAAGTAAATGAAAAACTGAATTTGAACTTGGCTTTTTTCTAAATGTAGTTTTCCAATGTGTATTCTTGAGACTAAATAGTTTCATAAATGTGTTGAAAAAAGATAGCTTTGGCATGTAACAAGGGGGATGGATAAGTGGAAAATTAAGACATTAAGTAATAATACATATACAAAGTCCTAAAGCCTGGGATGAATTATCTCGACAAAGGGCCATGATGTTTTCTTAAGATAGCCTTTCTCCCACCTAGGGCTCCTTATCAGAACTCCCTGCCTCTTGTCCATATGTTCCACTCTATTATATCCCACATATTCCCCACATTTGCTCCAACAGCCTTAATTTTCCCTAAGTAGTTTTTCAGTCATGATGCTTGCCTGGTCAATGAAAGGAAAAACAGGCAGGCAGGGTTCCAAAATGGCCTTAGGTAAAATTCCCAGTATTCCATTTGACATTAAGGCTTTGGTCTTGACCTCCTCAAGTCCACTAAAATGGGTCACTGACTATTCTTTCTCAGACAGGCCTGAAACACTGTGTTTTCACTTTCTTTGTTCCTTCTGGAGATGGGGCCAAAAAGACTCTAGTCACTCATTTGAATTCTTTCTGTGCTCTATGACCCACCTAGGATAAAAGTATAGTAACATGGTGGATAGGGACCTGGGCTTTGAAGTCAGCTCTAACCAAACTGAGAGTGGCTCTACTGTGTGAATGAAAGCAGAGCAAATGGCTCTGCAAACTTGAGTTTCATCATCTGTAAAAATGAAATAATGGTACATCATGAGTTTATAATGAGAACGAAATAAAATGTATTTAAGGCATGTATGATCACAGTACCCGGCTTTTGATCGGCACTCAGTAAAATATTTGGCACCTCCTTATCTGGGAGGTATCTCTGTTTTTCTTCTCCCATGTGGCAATTAGTTTCCCCTCTGTGTTCTCATAGTCCCCTGTATTCATGCTCTAAACCAGTGTTTTTCAACCTTATTTTATCTCACAGCACACTTGAACCTATGGTAAAACTTCCATGGCACACTTAAATTATGTTGATCAAAACAGAGAGTAAGAAAAAAAAAAAAAAGAATATGCTTACTGTACTTTAAACTTCTTTTGAAAATAATTCAATTAAAAATCTTTAAAATTTTCGTGGCACACCTAAGATTCTTTCACGACACACCGGTTGGAAATCACTGCTCTATAGTATTTGACGTGTTCTGTTGGCATTATCCTACCTTTAAGCTCTTTTTAAAAATTATTATTAAATCATAGCTGTGTACATTAATGCGATCATGGGGCACCATACACTGGTTTTATAGACCATTTGACACATTTTCATCACACTGGTTAACATAGCCTGCCTGGCATTTTCCTAGTTATTGTGTTAAGACATTTATATTCTACGTTTCCTAAGTTTCACATGTACTGTTGTGTGATGCACCACAGGTGTAATACCAACAATTATCCTCCCTCTGCCCATCTCCCCCCCCTTTTCCATATTGTTAGGTTATAACTGGGTTATAGCTTTCCTATGAAAGCCATAAATTAGTTTCATTGTAGGGCTGAGTACATTGGATATATTTTCTTCCATTCTTGAGATACATTACTAAGAAGAATAGGTTCCAGCTCCATCCATGTAAACATGAAAGAGGTAAAATCTCTATCTTTCTTTAAGGCTGCATAATATTCCATGGTGTACATATACCACAATTTATTAATCCATTAGTGGATCAATGGGCACTTGGGCTTTTTTCATGACTTAGCAATTATGAATTGGACTCTAATAAATATTCTGCTACAAATATCTTTGTTATAATGTGATTTTAGGTCTTCTGGGTATATACCTAGTAGAGGAATTATAGGATTGAATGGCAGATATATTTTTAGATCTCTAAGTGTTCTCCAAACATCTTTCCAAAAGAAAGGTGTTAATTTGAATTCCCACCACCAGTGTAGAAGTGTTCCCTTTTCTTCACATCCACACCAACATCTCTGGTCTTGGGATTTTGTGATATGGGCTAATCTTATTGGAGTTAGATGATATCTCAAAGTAGTTTTGATTTGCATTTCTCTGATGATTAAAGATGATGAGCAGTTTTTCATATGTCTGTAGGCTGTGCGCCTGTCTTCTTCAGAGAAGTTTCTCTTCAAGTCTCTTGCCCAGCCTGCAATGGGATCACTTGTTCTTTTCTTGCTTATATGTTTGAGTTCTCTGTGGATTCTGGTTATTAAACTTTTGTTGGAGACATAACCTACAAATATCTTCTCCCATTCTGAGGGCTGTCTGCTTGCTTTACTTACTGTGTTCTTGGCTGTGCAGAAGCTTTTTAGTTTAATCAGTTCCCAGTAATATATTTTTGCTGTTGCTTCAATTCC